>MU698109.1:5424-37400 GCA_026770625.1 Nicotiana glauca
AAAGATCCCTCACAATAGTTTTTCCTTCCAAGATAACCTAATAATCACTACTTGCCTCCTTTGGGCGAAGTTTATAGTTTAAATAGGGTTTAGATCTTAAAAATCCTGTTTTTACACTTCAGTCCCTTATCTTTACGCTGCCTGCCACGGTTCTGCTGCGGTCGCGGTGGAACCGCGGCAGAACAGTGCCTCTGGTTCTGATATCTTCTGCAGCAGCTTGTTACCGCAGTTCTATCGCGGTCGCGATGGAACCGCGGTGGAACAGTGATTCCGGCACTAAAGGGCTGGTACAATGTGACTTCAATGGGAATTTGCATTTTTGGCCTCTTTGCTTTAGTATTGACTCCAAAATAGCTCCTTAGCTTCCTTAGCCATCTATTACCTATAAATCATGAAAAACACTAATAAGAGCATTTTTTTATCATATATACCATCAAAATAACATAAAAATGTGATTATTTAAGGCGTGATTATAGTCAAATTCACCTATTATCAGTTAGAAAACAGAGTTCTTAAGGGGATGTTCATATGATCTATTCCAACCATTCCAGCAAAAAACGCCCACACTTGTTGTTCAAAATGTCCTTGACAAAATAAGTAATCACATGTTCCCTCGCTTGGGATCATTTCAGGAGAACGACACCAACAACATTTAGAGGCTAAGGAAATCCCAAACCTCGTTATCCTTTCATCTGTTGCGTTTTTTTCCATGGACAGCTCTCCGAGCCAAGAAAGACATCTTAAATGGGACATCTTTATGCCATAACTTAGAGTCAAAAGAAGCAAGATCATTTCTTTGTCTCAATGCATTCTAAGCAGAGGCCACACTGAATTTTCCTGAAGTAGTAATTGTCCAGATTGGAGTATCATCTTCTTCTTGGCCAATTGTGATGTGAACAGTGGCTACCAAAGTTTTAACAGCTTCAGGAGGATGAATATGTAATCAAGACCAATCTCATACTCCATTCTTATATACTTTGACCTTGGTATTGTCATACCCGACATCTTCACCTAAGTTGGAACACAAAGGACTAAAATTGGTCCAATTATCATACCAAAAGCTGTTATTACCTCTCCCAACTCTCCATAAGATGTTGTGCTCTACATCATATTTCAATTTGCACATAGCCTGTATATTATGGGATTTGCCAGCTGTCCATTGACTAATCAGTGGATGATAGATTCTACAATATTTGGCTTTGACAAATTGGGACCATAAGGAGTTTGTGGTTCTCAACCTCCACCATTGCTTTGTGGTGAGGGCTTTACAGATATCCTCCAACTTTCTAAAATTAACCCCTCCCTCTTCATATGGAAACAAAGCTTGGACCATGCAAATCAATGGTCACTAGTCTCTTGCCTAGACAGAAGAATCTAGGTAAGTACCTCTCAATTGTAGCGATAGTACCCTTGGTTGGATGGACTGCAGTCAATGTATAGACATTCAGGCCAGTAGAACATGCCTAATAAGAATTGCCCTGGCTCTAGAAGAAAGTAGCTTTAAATGCCATCCTTTGATCTTTTTAATCACCTTGCTAACCATTCCTGTAATGGTAGACATGGGCAGATCTAGAGCATAGAATATGGGTTCTCGGGAACCCAGTAACTTTTGCGACCCTGTATTTATATTAAGAAATTTACTAAATATTTGTAAATATCTAACTGTGAACCCAATTATTATTGCATATTAATCTAAAATTACGGTGAACCCATAAATCTCAAATCCTGGATCCGCCTACGATGTTAGACAACTTTTTTCTACCGGGATATATAGGCCAACCAAGCTATTTGATAGGAAAGGGTTCATGTCTCATCTCTGTTATTCATTATTATTCATATGCCCAACTGTGCTTTGCTTATTCAAGTCCTCTTTACGAGGCTGTGGTTTGATATATAATCCAATTCATTCCTTATTGGGGAAATTCGAAGCTACTGCTAGTTTTGCTGCTGCATCTGATGTTTATGTATTTATTTTATTTTTATGAAAGTGCCTTTTTTGGTGTGGTAAAAGAAACAGGTTCTCTTGGTCATCATCAGTTGTCTTGTGAAGGAAGACACTTAACTTGATTTGTCACAATATATGTACACAAGATGCTTCTCTTAGAACTGTGATTTGAAGAGGTCAGCTGGTTTTGGGTCCGTTGGAACATTGATTTAAAGAGTTCCCTAGATTTTGGGCAGAATTGGCGATCAAACAAGTTGTGAGCTTCTTTCTTTGGTCGTTTAGATTGTTGCTCGATTTACGTGCTCATTACTGAATATATAACCTTATGGTCTGTAGGTTGCTATTCTTTTAGTTACATAAAATGTTTAAAGAGACGCATATAGTAAATGGTCCTATATGGTTTGCTTTTTGCTGAATTTGTCATCTGAATATTGACGGTTTTATGAATATCTGTAGTTACAAATATGAAATGAGCCATAAGCCCGAGTTCTACTAGCAAAGACTAAAGACACATTGGTGAGGGATATCTATCTAGTTATTTACCCCCTCCGTCCCACTATAATTAATTTTTTGGTTATTTTTACATATATTTGTCACGATCCTAACCCCAAATCAGCTCGTGATGGCGCCTCTCATGAAGAGCTAGTCTAACACAATTCGTCCTTTAAGAAGTTAAATAACATAAAGATAGTTTAAACATGATTTAATAGCAATAGTTAGCGGAAGTAGAGATAACAAAGTGGAATCCATCCCTACACAGCCCAAACTGGGGTGTCACAAGTTACGAGCATCTATGATACTAAATCCTCAAATGTAACTACATAGTTTTAAATACTGAACTAGAAGCGTAAAAGAAATAGATAGAAAGGAGCTCCAGGTTGCGAATGCCAACAACTACCTAAAGATTCCTCGAAGATCCGCCTGAAGCTGGAATGAATCACCACTCGGGAGCGGAACCTGCTAAGCCTAAATCTACACACATGGTGCAGGGAGTAATGTGAGTACTCCGACCCAATGAGTAATAAAATAAATAATGACTGAAAGTAAAAAAATACGTATACACAAGGTATTCTATAATGAAGCAGTTAAATAAGTAATTTGCAAGCAGTAAACCAATGAAAAATAGCATAAAATACTTCAACAACAGATAAACAGGAAATTGACAGACAAATAAGATAAAGTAAACACATAGAAGTTCGCCCCTCGGGCACAATATCACCATCTCCGCCCCTCGGACTCAATCTCACATCACAATGGGTACCCGTGCTCACTGGGAGTGTGCAGACTCCTGGAAGGGCCCCTTACGGCCCAAGCGCAATAACAAGCCACCTCGTGGCATCAAATCTAGGCCATCAACCTCATATCAATCAAGCCACCTCGTTGCATATATGCGTATCTCAAACCCTCGGCCTCATATCAATATCAGTGTTCCTTACAACATAGACCTTCGTTCTTACTCAGTCCAAAAATTATCACAAGCCCCTCGGGCAATAGTAAAAACAGTATTTTTAGCCTAAAACATCATTTAAAATATCATTTAAGTTTTTAAACTGAGAAAGAGTGGCTGAATAGTAAAACAGTGGAAATTATCAGGACTGAGTTCAAGTGCTAAATCAAAACAGTGAGAAAAATATCATTAAATAGCCTCGAAGGGTTCAAATAAATGGCACTAGGCCCAAATATGGCATTCAGCCCAATTAATAATGATAGAAAATATTTTACAATCAAACTACACAGTAAAATCATCAACCGGGATGAACTAAGTCACAATCCCCAACGGTGCTCTACCCCACGCTCGCTATCCAACGTGTAAGTCACCTCAACATAGCACTACGATGTGCAATCAAGGATTTAAAACCCTCAGAACATCATTTACAATCATTACTCACCTCGAACCGGCTAAATCTCTAGCTCGCGACGCCTTTACCCCTCGAATCGGCCTCTACGCGCGTCGAGTCTATCCAAAATCAGAACGAATACATCACAATATGCTAAGGGAACAAAGCCCAAGCGAAAACATTCAAAAAATACCAAAAATCCCGAATTTAGCAAAACCCGAGCCCGGGATACACTTTTCCAAACTCAAATTTTTTTACATTAACGGGTTCCTTATCTCCCCACGAGTTCATACATACCAAAAGTTCTCAAATCCGACACCAATTGGTCCTCCAAATCCCCAAATCAAAATTCTAAAATTCCAAGCCCTAGTTCTTCCATTTTTAGCTTAAGTCCCATAATTTTCTTGGTCGATTTCACAATAGAAACGAATTTTAAGTTCAAAAATCTTACCTCCAATCGATTCCCTTTGAATCCATCTTTAATCTCCACCAAGAAGCTCTCAAAATGATCAACTATGGGTGAAAATAGACCCAAAATCACGGATGAAATGACTTAAAACATTCTGTCCAGGTGTGTTTTTCCTTCATCGCGATCGAGGCACTATCCTCGCGATCGCGAAGAACAAATCTCCAGCTCCGCAAAATAACTTTATGCGATCGCGTAAAACCCATCGCGATCGCGATGGTTCCTCATCCTTACCTTTCACGAACGCGTACCTTCCCGTGCGGAAGCGAAGAACAATCATGACCTCGTACCAGTTGACCAAAAGACTCTACGTGATCACGACCACACGCACGCGAACGCGATACACAAACCTCTCACTCTACGCGATCGGGGGACCCACTTCGCGAACGCGAAGAACACTCAGGCAGCCTCCTCAAATCCTACTACGCGATCGCGAGGCTCTGTCACACCTCCTTTTTACCTACACCCCCGGAAATGGTATAAGTAAGGGAGTTATTTCCAACTTGAAGTGACAATCGAAACAGGATTTATTTAAAAGATTCAGAGTCGCCAATTGGGAGATTTATGGTGTCCCAAGTCACCAGTTTAGAATCCCGAATCGTGAAAAAGAATGACTCTGTTTAAGCGTCCGCGAACCAGAAATTCAAGTAAGGAATTCTGTTAACCCGGGAGAAGGTGTTAGGCATTCCCGGGTTCCATGGTTCTAGCACGGTCGTTCAACTGTTACATTCGGCTTAATTATCTGATTTTAATCAATTATGAACCTATGTGCAAATTTTAACTTATAACCACTTTTATTATTATATTTTTTCTAAGAGAATTGCAATGTCATTAAAACACGTCTCGAACCACGTCACATAAATGCACCCGCAATTTTTGACATATTTTAACTTCGTTGGGATTTGGATTTGGGTCACATAAATGTGCACCCGAGTTTAAGAAAGTAAAATTATTAAAGGACGCGCCTAAAAGCAACTACGCGTTATTAACTTTGCGAGGGCCACGAAATTTTCTAAATAGCACGCCTCGAAGTCTAAGGTTTATTTAAACATTTAAAGAGGGCCACACAATTTGCCAATTTTTTTCGGCGCAACGCACCTCAATTCGCTCTAGCTAAAAGGTTTCCAAGATAACTCACGAGGGCCATAAATTACATACTTGACCACATATGGCACTCCTCGAACCGATTTCTCAAAAGAAAAATAAAAGAAGCGAAGCTGGGAGGTCTATTATCTTTTAACTCTTTGCAGAATAAATTAACGATGAAAAATGGGGTTTGATTCTTGATTTCAGAAGTTGGATTAAATTCGTTGCGAAGTCCATCAGTTAATAAGAATCATCAGGGTGAGAGGCTTTGGGCCTCATGACCCGCTACATTTAGGCCCGAAAGAGGCCTGTGAAGTACGCCCAAAACAGTCTTCGCAAAGGGGTCTCGCTTCGAACCCCCTGTGACAACGATCAGACTAACACCTTTATAGCAATTAGAATACACACGGCAACTCAACCTCCTAGCTCAATGTACACAAACGATCTCAAAGTACTAATATCATGCTTAACTGCAGTCAAGATTTAATACTAATTTATGAGACCTCTTGAGTCATACTTGTACTGAAGAATATAATCCATTAGCAACTCATTCATTATTGCCCTATTATGTACATCTACACAATCTTGAACGAAACAACATTTGCGTGTTTTTCATATATATACAAACACCTATTAATACCTATTTCCATTGAGGACTTGTTCCTCTAATCCATACTGGTCATTTCCACAAACATGAATCATGAATGCATCCTAACAACATACATCAGTTTTAAACATGATTGAAAACAGATCTAGATAGGTGTGAGTCATTTTATTTATCTAATACCATAATTCCCCTAAATTAACATTCAGATCCCATCATTAACGACCAAATTCGCAATTAAGGCTAACATTCAACAAATAACAGGCCAAAGAGTACTTACACAAGCTGTAACCAGAAACATGAGCTAACTCAAAAATGGAATAAAAATGAACACATAAACCTAGATCTATCGTTATTGTCAGCAACATATATCATGATAAAACCATATTTAGTTATCCACCAAGTGTGAACAATCATTTACAGCACACTCCTGGTAATTGCAGGCGAGCCATGGATTGAAAAGAAAAGAAGAACAGGGGATTTAACAATGTGATATCAAACTTCATTCAAACTTGTATTTTGCACTATACATCAAGTGATGTCCATGGGATTTTGGATAATACCTGGAAACAAGAGTAGAAAGTGGTCAGATTCAGCAGTAGCAATCAACAGCAATACAACAAGCCAAAACAAGCTCAATAACCCAGAAATATTATATGCCAACATGATGTTTCAGATTCAAATGAACAAACAACCCAGCAGACTTTACAACTATTTTGTAACCCCACTTCAAACCATTTGATACTCAGATGTGTCACAACTATTTCAGGATAACTTTAAAGGAAATCAGAATAACTTGGATCCAACGGAACAGTAGATCCGACTACCTCAAACCAATTTTAGGATCAGATTTAACCTGTTGTATGCTCAGATGAGCCCCGGATTAGTTCAACAATTGATAGTAGCTCAGAAGTACCAAAGAAGTCAATGGAACAGTAGAGTTAAAGCTGCCTATATTTCTGATTTTCAACTCCCTCTCAGATTTGCTTCTCTATGTCTGTCTGTCTAGCTTAGCCTCTCTTAAAACTCTATCTATCAGTCTCTCCTCAACTCTCAAAAACTGTCCCATTTCAGAATGTGTGTGTGTCTATTTAAAGACTAGGCTTAACCATTTTTTTATTCAAAAGCTTCCACTTTCAGCCTGTTTTTTCCTCCCCATGTGCACCCCTTTAAACTTTTATCATTTTAACCCTCTTGTTTTCCGATTTCCAGCCCTTAAAGGCACTAGGCATGGTTCAGTTGCATTTCCTTTTCATTTTTTTTAATCAAAAGCCCATGTTATTCTCTGATTTTTCCACTATTCTTTGTCTATTAACCTTTTCTGTTCCACTTAGGATTGTCTCAAATCAGTTTATTATCAGCCTATTTATTAACTACTTATGGTTCAATCCAACTTAATCCCTAAATTACCCCTGAAATCCTCTGTGAATTACTTCAGTGAACCAAACGAGCCAAAGAGAATAACAAATAACAGTATTTCTGATTCTATGTTTGCACTCTATATAATTGTTTAACTTAGAATTTGAACTTCCTATCAATCAAGCAATCCAAATAAACGAAACAAAAGAAATTAAACAAACAAGAACAGAGAAAAGTAGAAAAAATCCATAAGAAGGCAAATGGTGGACAATCAGAAAAATTAAAAATACAAACTGAAGCATTGAAAATAAGCCAAAAGATTTAAAGCACAGTTATTAACCAAAGAAGAAAAATTAAACATGAATCATGCAAAATTCAGAGTTGATTTCAATTACAGGCAAACTGATAGCAAGAAAAGCAAAACGATACACACTAAAAAAATGGACAAGAAATTAAGGAAACTCGCTAATTTTGTTTCGTCCTTGCGATTGGCCCTTCGATTTTCATCACCAAATAAGGTCAATCACTTGTTCTTCCAAGAACAAGTGAATAACCTTGTTTGAGTGACAAAAATCAGTCTTTTAAAACCTTATGAGGAATCATGGAGCTTCATGTTTTGGATTTGGTCTTTAAGGCTGGCACCCTTAGATTTAAGATTCGACGAATTCCAAACAAATTCGAGGGGAACGGGTTAGGGATTTGTGGTGAGGGAGGTTTGGTGGTCATTTGTGTTAATTTGGGATGGTTTGGATAAACTAGGGTTTGGAGTTCAAACTTCGATCGAAGATTCGACGAGTTTGGCTGTGATTCGAAACAAAAGGAATGGGGATTCAGAATGGGGAGGTGACGAGGAGTCTATGGTGTATTTTTGGTGGTGGTTGGAGGTTGTCCGTCGCCGTGGGCAATTTCCGGCCGGCGGCGGACGGTGGTTCAGGCGGCGTTCGTGTTTGGTCTCTGAAAGATTGAGACGAAGAGGTAGGGGGGTTGGTTTGGGGTAGGGGTAATGTTTTTTGGGTATATTAAAATTGGTAATTAAATTAGAGTCGTTAGATTGAAGTGGATCGACGGCTCAGATTAATTCAACTATGGGAAACGGGGTCGTTTTGGTTAAGTGGGGGTCCGGATCGGTTCGAGAATATGGGTTGGGTTGCGGGCATCGTTATGGACCGTTTGATCATCAGACATCAACAGTCTTGATCAAACCTAATCCAAACGACGTCGTTTGGTCTTCTTTTTTTTTGGGGTGGATTGGGTTGAGGTGTGGGATTGGGACAGACTGGGCGGGTATTTGGGTATTTTTGGACGAGTTTTTTTTTTGGGCTTGTGGTGGGTTTGGACCAAATGTGATTTCCTCTTAATTGTTTTCCTTTTCTTTTTATTTTCTTCAATTTTAATTAAAATAAACCACAAACCTAGATTAATTTTTACCAAATTGTCCTAAAATATTATTAACTCTAAGTAGTAATTATCACAAATAATTAAATATCAAATTAAAAGAAAATCACACAATTTTGACATTTAAACACTAAAAAGGCGAAGTATGTTATTATATTTTTTTCTTTTCATTTTTTTTGTAAAAAATAAATAATTTACTACCCAACTCAAAAAAAATTATAAAAATAAACTCTAAATGCCAATGCATCCTATTTTTTGTATTTTTCGTTTATTAAAACACATAAACACGTACGGACAAATACAAACAATAGCACGAAAATTCATAAAATTGCATACAATAAAACAAATAATTTTTGTTGTGATTTTGTGGGAGTAATTTATGTGAGGCAAAAATCACGTGTTCACAGGCTCCCTACGCGATCGCGAAGGGCAAAAGTCCTGCACAACTGAACCTGTAATTTTCTGTGATTTTCCAACTTCAAATGATCCGAATGACTACCCGAAACTCACCCGAGGCCTCCGGGACCTCAACCAAAAGCACCAACACATCCTAAAACCTTATTCAAACTTGTTCCACTCATCAAAACACCTCAAAAACATCAAATTACACAAAACACATCGGATTCAAGCCTATGATTCTAAAATCTACCGAAATACGCTTTTGATCAAAAACCCAACCAAACCACGTCCGAATGACCTAAAATTTTGCACACACATCTCAAATGACATAACGAAGCTACTGCAAACTCTTAGAATTCCATTTTGACCCTCGGATCAAAATCTCACCTACCAACCGGAAATCGCTAAAATATCAACTTCGTCAATTGAAGCCTAATTCTACTCCAGACCTCCAAAACATGTTCCGATCACGCTCCTAAGTCTCAATTCACCTCCTGAAGCTAACTAAACCATCAAAACTCACATCTGCGCCCTCTAAAACGTAAGTCAACATCCGGTTGACTTTTCCAACTTAAACTTTCTTAAAAGAGACTAAGTGTCTCAAACCTTTCCAAAATCATTCCGGACTCGATCCGACTAAATCGATACCACAAAACACGGATAATGAAGCATAAAGAAGCAGAAATGGGGGAAACTGAACGGTAACTCATGAGCCGACTGGTCGGGTCGTCACATCCTCCCCAACTTAAACAAACATTCGTCCTCGAACGAGTCAAGAAACATACCTGAAGCCTCAAATAGGTGTCTGCTCCGCATCTCTCACTCGGTCTCCCAGGTAGCCTCCTTCACGAGTCGACCTCTCCACTGCACCTTCACTGAAGCTATATCCTTTGGCCTCAACTTCTGAACCTGACATTCCAAAATAGATGTTGGCTCTACATCATAAGTCAAATCACCCTCCAACTGAACTGTGCTGAAATTTAGAACATGGGACGGGTCTCCAATATACTTCCGGAGCATAGAAACATGGAAAACCAGATGCACACTTGACAAGCTGGGTGGCAAGGCAAGCTCATAAGCCACCTCCCCAATCCTCCGAAGTACCTCAAAAGGCCCTATGAACCGCGGACTCAACTTTCCTTTCTTTCTGAATCTCATAACACCCTTCATGGGCAAAACCTTCAACAGGACCTTCTCACCAACCATGTAGGACACATCTTGAACCTTCCTGTCTGCATAACTCTTATGCCTCGACTGCGCCGTACGAAGTCTCTCCTAAATTACCTTCACTTTATCTAAAGCATCCTGAACCAAATTTGTCCCCAATAGTCTAGCCTTATCGAGCTCGAACCAATCAACTGGAGATCTACACCGCCTCCCGTACAAAGCCTCATATGGAGCCATTTGAATACTCGACCGGTAGCTGTTGTTATAAGCAAACTATGTAAGCGGTAGAAACTGATCCCATTACCCTCTGAAATCAATAACACAAGCGTGTAGCATATCCTCCAATATATGAATAATGCGCTCGGACTGCCCGTCCGTCTGAGGGTGAAAAGATGTGCTCAACTGCACCTGAGTACCCAACTCTCACTGAACAGACTTCCAAAACGGGGAAGTAAACTGAGTGCCCCGATCTGAAATGATGGAAACTAGGACACCATGCAACCGAACAATCTCCCAAATATATATCTCTGCCAACCGCTCTGAAGAATAAGTAATACAGATAGGAATGAAGTGCGCGGACTTGTTCAGCCTATCCACAATCACCCAAATAGCATCGAACTTCTTCAAAGTCCGAGGAAGTCCAACAATAAAATCCATAGTGATCCTCTCCCACTTCCACTCAGGAATAACCATCTGCTGAAGAAAGCCACCCGGTCTCTGATGCTCATATTTCACCTGCTGACAATTGAGACACCAAGCTACAAATCCCACAATATATTTCTTCATTCTCCGCCACCAGTAATGTTGTCTAAGATCCTGATACATCTTCGCGGCACCCAGATGAATGGAATACCGCGAGCTATGGGCCTCCTCCAATATCAACTCCCGAAGCCCATCCACATTGTGCACACAAATCCGGCCTTGCATCCTCAATACCCCTCATCACCAATGGCCACACCCCTAGCATTATCATGCTGAATTCTGTCCCTAAGGACAAGCATATGCGGATTATCATATTGGCGCTCTCTGATGCGATCATATAAAGAAGACCGAGAAACTACACAAGCCAACACCCGACTGGGCTCAGAAATATCCAACCTCACGAACCGATTAGCCAAAGTCTAAACATCAACCACAAGAGCTCTCTCCCCAACTGGAATGTATGCCAAACTCCCCATACTTACTGCCTTTCGACTCAAAGCATCGGCCACCACATTGGCCTTTTCCAGATAGTACAATATAGTGATATCATAATCCTTAAGCAACTCCAACCATCTACGTTGTCTCAAATTAAGATCCTTTTTCTTGAACAAATGCTGAAGACTGCGATGATCAGTGAATACCTTACAAGACATGCCATACAAGTACTTCCTCCAAATCTTCAATGCGTGAACTATGGCAGCCAACTCTAAATCATGAACGGGGTAGTTCTTCGCATGGGGCTTCAACTGACGAGAAGTATAAGCAATAACTCTACCCTCCTACATCAATACACAACCAATCCCAACTCTCAAAGCATCACAATACACGGTATATGAACCTGAAGCTGATGGCAAAACCAATACTGGAGTCATGGTCAAAGTTGTCTTGAGCTTCTAAAAGCTCTCCTCACACTCGTCCGACCATACAAATGGAGCACCCTTCTAAGTAAACTTGGTCAAGAATGATGCGATAGATGAGAATCCCTGAACAAATCGGGGATAATAGCCTGCCAAACCAAGAAAACTACGAATCTCAGTAGCTGAGGACGGTCTGGTCCAACTCTGCACCGCCTCTATTTTCTTTGGATAAACCTGAATCCCCTCACTGGACACCACGTATCCCAAGAATGCCACTGACCTGAGCCAGAACTCACACTTGGAGAACTTTGCATAAAGCGTCTCCTCCCTCAATCTCTGCAACACAAACCTTAAATACTCTGTGTGCTCCTCCTTACTACGTGAATATACCAGAATATCATCAATAAAGACTATAACAAATGAATCAAGATAAGGCCAGAACACGCTGTGCATCAAAGGCATGAACGCTGCTAGGGCATTGATCAGCCCAAAATACATAACCAGGAACTCATAATGACCATATGTGGTCCTGAAGGTTGTCTTAAGAATATCCGAATCTCAGATCTTCAACTGGTGATAACCCGAACGGAGATCAATCTTGGAGAACACCATCGCTCCTTGGAGCTGGTCGAATAGATCATCAATGCGAGGCAAGGGATACTTGTTATTAATTATTACTTTGTTCAATTGCCTATAATCAATGCACATTATCATTGTGCCATCCTTCTTCTTCACAAAGAGAATCGGTGCACCCCAAGGTGACACACTAGGCCGGATAAACCCCTTATCTAGGAGTTCCTGAAGCTGCTCTTTTAATTTCTTCAACTTCGCTGGTGCTATACGATACGGCGAAATAGAAATGGGCTGGGTGCCCGGTACCAGGTCAATACCAAAATCAATATTCCTGTCCGGTGGCATGCCTGGCAAGTCTGCAGGAAATACATCAGGGAAGTCCCTCACAACTGGAACAGAATCAATACTGGGAGCCTCAGCTCCAACATCCCTCACAAAGGAAAGATACGATAGACATCCTTTCCCAATCATACGCTGGGACTTCAAGAAAGAGATCACTCTACTAGAAACATAATTAGTAACACCACGCTACTCGATCCGCGATACACCCGGCATAGCCAAAGTGATTGTCTTAACATGACAGTCTAAAATAGCACGACACGGAGATAACCAATCCGTGCCCAAAATGACATCGAAATCCACCATACTCAGTAATAAAAGGTCAACTCGAGTCTCCAGACCCCCAATAGTCACCACACATGACCGGTACACATGGTCTAGAATAATAGTATTCGCCCAACAGGGTAGATACATGAACAGGTAAAGCAAGAATCTCACGGGCCATACCCAAATAATGAGCAAAGTATGATGACACATAAGAAAAGGTGGATTCGGGATCAAATAATACAGAGGCATCTCTGTGGCAGATTGAAATAATACCTGTAATAACATCATCGGAAGCAGTGACATTAGATCTGCCTGGAATAGCATAGAAACGGGCATGACCGCCCCCTGATCGACCTCCCCCTCTAGGGAGACCCCTGGCTGACTGACCTCCACCCCTATCTGGCTGAGCGGGTGGTGGCAAAGCAACTGGCATTGAAGCCGAAGACTGACCCCTCTGCTGGGATGAACTAGAAGCACGATGAGGACACTGCCTCCACATGTGGCCTATCTCGCCACACTCATAACAACTCCCAGGTGCTGGAGAAGGGGACCTCACACCGGAGTGACTAGCAGGTGCACTCAGCATAGAATAACCCTGAGCTGATGGGGAACGAGATGAAATCTGAGCTGGGAGGGTGCTGCGTTATGTCTGGCCCTGCTGAGACCCATGATAACTACGACCTGAAGATGCCCCGCGATACTCTGGGAGGGCGGGATAAGCAGACATGTAAGGATGGCCTATACCATGCTGAAACTGGCCCCTCGAAGGAGCACCACTGTAGCTGCCAGATCCTCGAGGCCTCTTGGCCTCCCTCTCCTCTCGCTTCTGACGGCAAACCAACTCAATCTCACGAGCGATATAAACCACCTCCTCGAATGTGGCACCTGTCACCCTCTCTCTAGTCATCAGAATACAGAGTTGGTAAGTAAGGCCATCGACAAACCTCTTGATCCTCTCTCGATCCGTCGCAACCAACCAGATGGCATGACGGTCCAACTCAGAAAACCTCCTCTCATACTAGGAAACGGTCATCTCCCCCTGACGTAGCCACTCAAACTGCCTATGCATCTCCTCTCTGCGAGACTGCGGCATATACTTATCCAGGAAGAGAATGGAGAACTACTGCCAAGTGATGGGTGATGCACCAATAGCCTATGCCTCTCAAAATCCTCCCACCAAGTGAAAGCAGCCCCCGAAAACTAAAAGGTGGTAAATGCCACACCACTAGTCTCAAGATTCCATGCGGTACGAAGCATCCGCTGGCACTTATCTAAGAAACCCTAGGCATCCTCGCCCTCTGCACTGCTGAATGCCGGAGGCTGGAGTCTACCAAACTAGGGGTGTCAATGGTTCGGTTCGGCCGATTATTTTATAAAATTTATACCATACCAATTTTTCGGTTATTTTATTATGTATAACCAAAATTAGACTTTTCGAAACCGTCCCAATCATGTCGGTTTCTCTTCAGTATCGGTACGGTTTGATTAATTTTCGGTATTTTCTTAAATATCATGTAAAATTCACCAATAGAAATTGGATACAATAACATATGTTCTTTTATAGAATTTAGCAAACTCTCTAGATATTTTTACTGTTTAAAGGGTGATGAATTAAAAATAAATAATAAAATATGGCTAGAGTATAAATCCATCAACTATTCTACAACAACATAAAAGAAACCAAATAAAGGCAAAAAAATATAAATCACTCGAGTGGAAAGATATTAACTAAGTTGGGACTCAAGAATAAAGTCTATAGAAGATGAAATATTCAAAAAGATAAATCTAAATTATATGAAAGGAAACATATTCAGTACATGTAGTTTAATTTGCTACTCATAATCGCTAGAATACTTGTGTCTTACTAATAACGATACTTGAAATAACTTAGTTTAAGTAGAAGTGGCATAACAGATTTTAGAAATTAGTATTTTGAATTTAATTACTTGTAATAGTTTTCATAATTCCAAGGCCCAAAGGAAAATCTTATGTATTATTATTTTTAAACTTACTAGATAAATATATTTTCCACATGTAAAATTTATTCGGTACGGTTCGATATTTTTTCGGTTTATTTTTATAAAATAAAAAACCTACCCTAATTATCGGTGCGGTTATAAATTTATATAAAAACCTACGGTTTCTTAAAAAGAAACCTAAAAATCGGTTCGGTACGGTACGATTCGGTCGGTTTAGTCGGTTTTCGAATATCCATTGACATCCCTATACCAAACCTCTCAAGTCGACACTGTTCATCATCCGGCATAACTAGTACTGCAAACTCCTGAGCTGGGGAAACCGGCTGGGCTTGAGATGCCCCCGGTGTCTGAAGTCTGCACTTCCTACTCAGTTGTGCGAGCAACGGGGGTTTAGATCTCTCCCCCGGTCTGTGAAGTAGTTGCGGTTGTAGTAGCTGAAACCGCCTGAGCCAAACTGGTACATACTGACAAGATCTTAGCTAAAACCTCCTGAAGGCCTGAAATCACGATAGGCACACCTGGTGCCTGAACTAGTGCTGCTGGAGAATCCATAGCTGGAGCCTGATCCAGGGCTGGGGCAGCTGGTGGATCAACAGGTGCTGCCCTCGCTGCTTTGCCTCTGCCACGAACACAACTGCGTCCACGGCCTCTGGTGGCCTCATCTGGTGGCACTGGTGGTCGTCCACCCCGTCCGGTAGCTCGTATCCTCACCATCTGTGAGAGAATAGAATAACATAAGTTTAGTACTCAGATCAACAAGTTCGCACGACAAGAGTTTCAAGAATATGAAGTTTTTCCTAAAGGTTATGCAGCCTCTCGAGGATAAATACAGATGTCTCAGTACCGATCCGCGAGACTCTACTAAACCTGCTTAAGACTCGTGAGACCTATGTAACCTACGCTCTGATACCAACTTGTCACGACCCTAAGCCTGAACCCGGTCGTGATGGCGCCTCTCGTAAAGACAAGGCTAGCCAGTCTAACACAATTCGTCCTTTAAGCAGTTAAATAACATAAAGATAGTTTAAACATGATTTAATAGCAATAGTTAGCGGAAATAGAGATAACAAAGCGGAATCCATCCCGACACAGCCCTAATCGGGGTGTCACAAGTCACGAGCATCTATGATACTAAATCCTCAAATGTAACTACAGAGTTTCAAATACTGAACTAAGCGTAAAAGAGACAGATAGAGAGGAGCTCTAGGCTGCGAACGCCAACAACTACCTAAAGACTCCTCAAAGATGCGCCTGAAGCTGGAATGAATCACCACTCGGGAGCGGAACCTGCTAAGCCTAAATTTGCACACATGGTGCAGGGAGTAATGTGAGTACTCCGACCCAGTGAGTAATAAAATAAATAATGACTGAAAGTAAAAAAAACACGTATACACAAGGTATTCTATAATGAAGCAGTTAAATAAGTAATTTGCAAGCAGTAAACCAATGAAAAATATCATAAAATACTTCAACAACAGATAAACAGGAAATTGACAGACAAATAAGATAAAGTAAACACATAGAAGTTTGCCCCTCGGGTACAATATCACAATCTCCGCCCCTCGGGCTCAATCTCACATCACAATTGGTACCCGCGCTCACTGGGGGTGTGCAGACTCCTGGAAGGGCCCCTTACGGCCCAAACGCAATAACAAGTCACCTCGTGGCATCAAATCTAGGCCCTCAGCCTCATATCAATTAAGCCACCTCGTGACGTATATGCGTATCTCAAGCCCTCAGCCTCATATCAATATCAGTGTTCCTCACAACATAGACCCTCGTTCTTACTCAGTCCAAAAATTATCACTAGCCCCTCGGGCAATAGTAAAAACAGTATTTTCAGCCCAAAACATCATTTAAAATATCATTTAAGTTTTTAAACTGAGAAAGAGAGGATGAATAGTAAAACAGTGGAAATTATCAGGACTGAGTTCAAGTGCTAAATCAAAACAGTGAGAAAAATATCATTAAATAGCCTCGAAGGGTTCAAATAAATGGCACTAGGCCCAAATATGGCATTCAGCCCAATTAATAATGATAGAAAACATTTCACATTCAAACTACACAGTAAAATCATCAACCGAGATGGACTAAGTCACAATTCCCAATGGTGCTCTACCCCACGCTCGCTATCCAACGTATAAATCACCTCAACATAGCACTACGATGTGCAATCAGGGATTTAAAACCCTCAGAACATCATTTACAATCATTACTCACCTCGAACCGGCTAAAACTCTAGCTCGCGATGCCTTTGCCTCTCGAATCGGCCTCCACGCGCGTCGAGTCTTTCCAAAATCAGAACGAATACATCACAATATGCTAAGGGAACAAAGCCCAAGCGAAAACATTCGAAAAATACCAAAAATCCTGAATTTAGTAAAACCCGAGCCCGGGGTACACTTCTCGAAACTCAAAAAATTTTATATCAATGGGTTCTTTATCTCCCCACGAGTTCATACATACCAAAAGTTCTCAAATCCGACACCAATTGGTCCTCCAAATCCCCAAATTAAAATTCTAAAATCCCAAGCCCTAGTTCTTCCATTTTTAGCTTAAGTCCCATGATTTTCTTGGTAGATTTCACAATAGAAACGAGTTTTAAGTTTAAAAATCTTACCTCCAATCGATTCCCTTTGAATCCCTCTTTAATCTCCACTAAGAAGCTCTCAAAATGATCAACTATGGGTGAAAATAGACCCAAAATCGCGGATGAAATGACTTAAAACATTCTGTCCAGTTCTGTTTTTCCTTCATCGCGATCGCGGCACTACCCTCGCGATCGCGAAGAACAAATCTTCAGCTCCTCAAAATAACTCTATGCGATCGCATAAAACCCATCGCGATCGCGATGGTTCCTCATCCTTACCTTTCGCGAGCGCGTACCTTCCCGTGCGAACGCGATACACAAACCTCTCACTCTACGCGATCGCGGGACCCACTTCGCGAACGCGAAGAACACTCAGGCAGCTTCCTCAAATCCTACTACACGATCGCGGAGGGCAAAAGTCCTGCACAACTTAACCTGCAATTTTCCAACTTCAAATGATCCGAATAACTACCCGAAACTCACCCGAGGCCTCCAGGACCTCAACCAAAAGCACTAACACATCCTAAAACCTTATTCAAACTTTTTCCACTCATCAAAACACCTCAAAAACATCAAATTACTCAAACACATCGGATTCAAGCCTAAGTTTCTAAAATCTATCGAAATACGCTTTCGATCAAAAACTCAACCAAACCACGTCCGAATGACCTAAAATTTTGCGCACACATCCCAAATGACATAACGAAGCTACTGCAACTCTCGGAATTCCATTCTGACCTTCGGATCAAAATCTCACCTACCAATCGAAAATCGCCAAAATATCAACTTCTCCAATTCAATCCTAACTCTACTCCGGATCTCCAAAACCCATTACGATCACGTTCCTAAGTCACAATTCACCTCCCGAAGCTAACCGGACCATCAGAACCCACATCCGATCCCTCTAACACATAAGTCAACATCCGGTTGACTTTTCCAACTTAAACATTCTTAAAAGAGACTAAGTATCTCAAACCTTACCAAAATTATTCCGGACTCGATTCGACTAACCCGATACCACAAAATACGGATAACGAAGTATAAAGAAGCAGAAATGGGGAAAACGGAGCGGTAACTCATAAGACGACTGATCGGGTTGTCACAATATTAAAGAATCTATATTTTAGCATTAACTAACAATTAAATTGACCATATTATCCTTAATTTGTTCATTGAAAATATAATATATATTAACAAATTCTTTACTCCAATATAATTTTGGAAAAAATAATTAATTTCTTCTTGATATTTGAAAAAATCAAATATTGTAAACCACACAAAAAAATCAATTAAGACTAATGTTTATAAGACCAATATAAAGCTTACATAATGTGCAAAGATAGATGGGAAGGTAATTTCATCCTTTTTCCTCTTTAGAAGAAGGGGGATATAGACCTTTGCTGCGGCAACAAACACCAACAGTTTCGCTCAATTCTAAGCAAGCCCTGAGTTAACTATATTAATTTTCGCTAATTCTTCCATTTAAGCTAGTCTTCATAGATAGGGTGCGAATAAATAGGAAGAGTAAGGTACACATGAAAGTATTGCTTTTAATACAAACTAGTTTAGTGTACGTGCATTGTACGTGTGCCTTGCGTCAAATAAATATATATACAAGGACAATGTGTTTGACTAGAGATGCTTCATTCCGATTTTTTTCTTCTTCTCAATTTAGAATTGATATATTTGTGATAATTTTCATATACTTAGCTTGTATTATATTTTAAATTGTTGTAATTTCAAGGGGGAATATTTTTCAGATACAATCTAGAAAATTTGAGTTTTTGAATAAGAAAAATAAATCTAGGGGGAATTTTTTTAGGGTTATTCTCACCATTTCAATCTCAATTTATTCCCTTTTTTTGAGTCGTCTCTTTATTCGGATCTCAAAAAGTTTATACAACCAAAACTGGCATGAGAACAATATATACTAAATATTAAATATGTGAATAAAGTTACAAACAAACATAAAAAATACAAGCAACATGGAGTTTAAATCAATAATCAAAGCTTAGATAATAAATTAATAAGATTATGTCATCATGCCAATAAATTTTTTACAAGAAGTATAAAATACATGGCACATTAAAAATAATCTAAAACAACAACAACTAAGTATAATCTCACAAGTGGGGTCTGCGGAGGGTAGTGTGTACGCAGACGTTACTCCTACCTAGAAAGTAAAGAGCATGTTCCCGAGAGACTCTCGACTCAAGAAAAGATGAAAACAAAGTAAAGAATAAATAAATATATTCATCAGATAAATAATTATATATCAAATACAAAAATATAAGAGAAGAAAATCGAACTTTCTGTAAAAACATATCCGGAAGAGAACTAAATAACTTTCAAAAGCCTATCCAACAATTAATAACTGACCATGAAATCTTACGAGCAGACAAAATATTGTAATAGCCAGGGGCGGATGCACTTGGGCCCAAGCGGTGTCACGTGACACCGCTTGGTCGAAAAATTTGACTAAATTCGTTTATGGTGGAGGATGTATAAAAACACATAAGACATAAAACAACTGAAGTGACACCACTTAATGAATCCATTGCTCGGTCTAGTGGTCCAGCGTCTAGCTTCTCAAATTGAAGGTTGTGTGTTCGATCCCACATTCTTGCATGAATTAAACTTTTTTGAGAATTTTAGCTACTGAATTAATAAGAGATGATTCGGTTTGTACGGGTTCGAACTGCCAACCCCTGCTAAAAAATGTAAGGGACAAGCCGGTGGACCAAACACAATGTATGTTAAAGTACTAATAAGAATTATCTATTTAAATACTTGGTAAACTGCTTTACGGTTTGCTATTTTTGAATGTGTTGGCTTACTTCTACTCTACTTGGCCTTCCATCTCTTTTGTCGTCTCCCCTAACTTCTATGAGTCACCATCTATCGATTAATTGTGACACCACTTACATAAAATTCTGCGTACGCCACTGGTAATAGCAATACATGTATAGAAATAATTGAAAGTTTTAAACCGAAAAAGAAGAAAAAGGAGATTTCTGAACTTGAAATCAATAGGTAATTTGTCCTGGTGACTTCATATTGTAATCCTACGAGCAGTCAAATATGTACTTATTGTATTTTTTTCTCAAACTTTATATCAAATATAATTTACTATAGAGAGCATTACGGTCAACGTGTGGATTGGTATGCATTTGTATGACTATGAAACTTATACAGATGAAACACCAAACTAAAAGAAGAAAGTAATGTTTAAAAAATATTAACCATGATTAAATAAAAATTATTGTCTAAAATTCTTAATGAAACAACCTTCAGAAAAAATTTGCTATCAATTATTCTTTGATGAAATAGTACTAACCTGTTGTGCCAAAACGTGAACATGCAACTTAGGAACAATTGCGGCGTTAATCCGAAAGTCATGGATATGGTTTATAGTTCGTGCAATTATTTGTCACGATCCGGATTTCTCACCTCGGGACTATAATGGCGCCTAACATTGCAGACTCGCTAGGTAAGCTTACGTTAGAGTTCTATTCATCTTTTTCCTTCACATTTTATAAGTTAAAATTTTACAAAAACTAAACTAAACTGAAATAAAGGCGAAAGTACATAATTAACTGATTATCTATATACTATTAATCATACCGAAACTGTTACCACCCAGAAACTGGTGTCACAATCCACGAACATACTACAAATTACTACAAATGCTGGTCTGAAGGAATTTCATCTATCTCGAAAGAAAAGAAAACAGAAAAATAGAAACAATGGAGGGGACGCGAGGGCATGCGGACGCCAGCATGACTACCTTGGGTCTCCTAGATGAAGTGTCTGTACCGACCTCTCGATCAGCCACTACCAGCTCCGAAATCTGCAAAGAAAGTGTAGAGTGCAGTATCACTACAATCGACCCCATGTACTGGTAAGTGCTGAGTCTAACCTCGACGAGGTAGTGACGAGGCTACGATGGGGTTTTTTACAATATAACATGCATATTGTATATAATAAAACAACAAGGAAATACGGAACGAAATGAAATAGTAACTTGCAGCAAAAATAAATACGGAACCCAATTATCTTGTCAGTACTCAGCTATAATCAATCCTTAAGTGAGCTATAATACTACAGAAATAAATTACAGCAGAAGAAGAATACATAAACAACAAAATGATACGGCACGCATCCTGATCCCACCATATAATCAGTAACAGTATAAACATTCACTCTTATTAGTCCTGTTGCGGCTTGCAAACCGATCCCACCATACAATCACATTTTACCCTTATTCCTCTTCAACATATCACCATTATTCCTCCTGTTGCGGCGTACAACCCGATCCCACCATATCAGTACCAATCACACAATAAGAACAAGTATTTCACAATTCAGCTCAAAACGCTCCACAATAGTTATGCCTCAAACCAAAACAAACAGAAGGCTATACATTTATGAAACTTCACTGAATTACTACTACACAGCGAGACCAACCAAAATTTACCATGATACATCGATAAACCAACTTAAACCAATAATGTAACATAATGAAACTACAGAATAGTTACTACCTTCAATAAAGAAAACAAAATCTAACAAGAATCAATTAAACATGAAAGCACCAATAAGCATGGAGCAGTTAAGACAAAAAAAATAATATATTAGGAACGGGGAAGGGAAGAGGCTAAAAAGATAATTTGGCGGCGCATAGGTACTCGTCACCTCACCTATACGCCAAACACATGGATTTTCACATAGCAATTAAGTTAGGGATCTCTACTCCCTCAAGTCAAAGTTAGACACAACACTTACCTCAATACAACGGTCAACTCAATTAACTTAATCACATCAATTATCACTAAAGAAATCAATTCCAATGCATAATTATAAGTTTCCTAATATTTTCTCCAAAAAGTCAAAAACTGACCCCGAAAATGCTAGGTCACAACCCGAAATTCGGACCAAAATCTGATTATCCATTTACCCCCGAGCCTGGATATACAATTGATTTTGAAATCCGACCTGAATTTGAGGTCTAAATCCTTAAATTTCGAAATCCTTAAGTTCTACCCAAAAATCCCCAATTCCACCATGAAAACCCCTAGATTCTAGGATGAAATCTTGTAAAAAGATGTTATAGATTGAAAGAAATGAGTTAAGAATCATTTCCCTATGATTTGGGGAAGAAATAGCCTTTGGAAAATCGCCTCTTGAGGTTTAGGTTTTAAAAAATGGGAGAATGAATGAAAAATCCCGTCCAAAATTATTTTTGAACAGTCGCAGATATCGCATTTGCGATCTGGGGTTCGCAAATGCGACATGTTCTTATCGCAATTGCGATCCTGAGCTTCGCAATTGCGAAGGTCCCCTCTCAACCCTTCTGATCACAAATGCGAAACTTCTTTGCAAATGCGATGCTCACATTTGCGAGCCAGTCTGCAGACCTGAAGCATACCAGCAATTTTTCTTAAGTCCAAATCACTCTGTAGCCTATCCAAAACTCACCCGAGCCCTCGGGGCTCCAAACCAAACATGCACACAAGTCATAAAATATCATACAAACTTGCTCGTGTGATCAAATCGCCAAAATAACACCTATAACTACGAATTTAGCACCAAATTGCATGAAATTTTCAAGAAAGTTTCAAAACTTCTATTTTCTCAACCCAAGGTCCGAATCACGTCAAATCAGTCACGTTTCTCACCAAACTTCACAGATAAGGTATAAATTTCATAACGGACCTGTACCAAGCTTCGAAACCAAAATACGGGCCCGATACCAACGAGATCACATATTAAGTTCTTAAAACCATTATAATTCAGTCTTACAATTTTCATCAAAGATTCATTTCTCGGGCTAGGGAATTCGGAATTCGATTTCGGGCATACGTTCACGTCCCATATTTTACTTCGGACACACGGGACCGTCAGAATACGGGTCTGGGTCCGTTTTACCAAAACATTGACCGAAGTCAACAAAAATCGACTTTTAGGCCAAAAATGATTATTTCTTTAATTTTTCATATAAAAGCTTTCCGGATACACGCTCGGACTGCGCAACAAATCGATGAGGAATAAAATGAGGTTTGGAAGACCTCGGAACACGGAATCGAGTTCTAAAACATAAGATGACCCTTTGGGTCAGCACATTATTAAAGTTTAGTAGGTTTCATTTATTATTAGGGAAAAAAGACTCCTATATACTTAAAAGGAAAGGGAGGAAGTCCTAATAAATAATAAAATGTATTATGTATACTTCTAAATATTAGAAAACTAACTTAAATTACTATTTTATCTAGTGTGAAAATAAATTTTGAAAGGTAAAAAAGATAAACAACATTTTGCTAAAGACATTCGTTCCTTTAATATAACATAGATATACATGACCGGCTGAAATACTACACCTAAATGATAGAATAAATTAAAATGGTACAACAATTAGACCGTAACTCCGATCATTGAGCCAAGACATTCGCCCTGTGTTGGGTTCCTGATATTTGAAGCAGTAAAAGAAAAGAAAAAAATTGACCACCTCTCCAAGAAAACAATACGAGAAACCACTACCTTGTTCTTTAATCAATGTTTCCTACCTTTTCGAATCTAAACAAACTGACTTTAATTTTATTCTTACATATATATATTCCTCCTCATCTTAACCATTAGCCATCACCATTTTCCTCTGCATTACTTCTCTCACTACCATTTTAACCTTTCCTTTTACATCAAAAAAATTCATAACATGGACGGCTCAGTAGCCAAAGGCACATCCTGTATCCAAGATTCTCAATCTTCTTCTGTTATCGGGAACGCTGATGCCACTCTCGGGCGCCATTTGGCACGTAGGCTAGTTGAAATTGGCATTCAAGATGTTTTCTCAGTGCCTGGTGATTTCAATCTCACACTTCTTGATCACCTCATTGCTGAACCAAGGCTTAATAATATTGGCTGTTGCAATGAACTCAATGCTGGATATGCTGCTGATGGCTATGCACGAGCTCGAGGAGTTGGTGCATGTGTTGTCACGTTTACTGTTGGTGGACTCAGTGTGCTTAATGCAATAGCTGGTGCTTATAGTGAAAACCTACCTGTTATTTGCATTGTGGGAGGTCCTAATACTAATGATTATGGAACTAATAGAATACTGCATCATACCATTGGATTGCCTGATTTCAGCCAAGAATTAAGATGTTTTCAGACTGTTACATGTTATCAGGTATCAGATCTAGCTTTTGAACCCCCGACCTTAAATCTTATATACTTCCGTTTGAGTTTAATTTCTATATACGGATAGTGTAAAAGTACTCTTACGATCACCTAAAAGATAATTGTCCCTAATAAATGAGACTACTAACTTGATAAATGAGGCAAATAGGTCATAATATTCTCTTGCAATGTTGGAAATTTGTAATGAAAGGTAGAATTGAATGTTTATACATAAGCTAATGATAACCAGTAAATATATAATGGGAGAAATCTAGCTATGGGCCAGACTCATTAAAGACTTTTAGGTCCTATATATGAAACTTGAATAATTCTTTTCCAATAGAAATACAATACCTTACATATCCAACAATAAATTTTTATGTTTTCTTGTTTGCTTTTGTGTTAGGCGGTTGTAAACAACTTGGATGATGCACATGAACAAATTGATAGAGCCATTTCCACTGCTCTAAAAGAAAGCAAACCGGTATACATCAGTATAAGTTGCAATTTGCCAGCCATTCCTCATCCAACTTTCAGCAGGGATCCCATCCCATTTTCTCTTTCGCCTAGGTATGACCATTACCTTATTATCTATTTTTTATAGTGTCGGTTCTAGACTAGAAGCAACAGGTTCGACATCACTCATTGTGTTTAGCTCGGACTATATATCTGCATGTGAAAAAAATTAACGAGCAGATCTCAGCTGACTCTGAATCCTAGATTCACCACTGCTGCATGAGATCTATTCTTCAACTTATAATCAGAACTCAACAGTGTTAGATCTAGAGTAGAGGCAGCGAGTATATATGTGTGAAAAAAATATAAAGAGCAGAACCCACTGATAAGTCAAGGATATGCTACTGTTGCATGAGAAAATGTTCTGTAACTTACAATCCTAAATTACTGATACAGGCTAAGTAACAAGAGGGGATTGGAAGCTGCAGTGGATGCAGCAGTTAGCTTTCTAAGCAAGGCAGTGAAACCGGTTATGATTGGAGGGCCAAAGCTAAGAGTAGCCAAAGCTTGTAATGCTTTTGTTGAATTGGCTGATTCTTCTGGTTATGCAATGGCAGTGATGCCATCAGCAAAAGGGCTAGTCGCAGAACAACACCCTCACTTCATTGGCACTTACTGGGGTGCAGTAGGCACATCCTATTGCGCAGAAATTGTTGAATCAGCTGATGCTTACTTGTTTGCTGGTCCAATCTTTAACGACTACAGCTCTGTTGGATATTCGCTTCTGATCAAGAAAGAGAAATCGATCATCGTGCAGCCTGATAGAGTTGTAATTGGCAATGGACCAGCTTTTGGTTGTGTCCTAATGAAAGATTTCCTATCTGAACTATCAAAGAAAATAAAGAAAAATGAAACTGCTTATGAAAACTATCGTCGGATATTTGTGCCTGAAGGAACACCTCTAAAATCAGAGCCTAATGAACCACTAAGAGTAAATGTTCTGTTCCAGCATATACAGAAGATGCTTTCAGATGAAACAGCAGTGATTGCTGAGACAGGGGATTCTTGGTTCAATTGCCAGAAGCTTAAGTTACCAGAAGGATGTGGGTATGTGACTAATAACAGCTTATCAGCCTGGTATCCATTTTATTTACAGACATTAGAAGAAAAAAGTTCGTGTTGCAGGTATGAATTCCAGATGCAATATGGCTCCATTGGTTGGTCTGTTGGTGCTACCTTGGGCTATGCGCAATCTGTACCTAAAAAACGTGTCATATCTTGCATAGGTGATGGAAGTTTTCAGGTACTAAACGACAAACACTTTCCTGGAAAATGACTTCCGTCATTACCAAAAACACCTAATATGTTAGTACAACAATATTACTCGCGTGTAGAACTAAATGGCATTTGGATCACAGGTTACTGCACAAGACGTGTCAACAATGATCCGTTGTGAGCAAAAGAGCATAATTTTCTTGATTAATAACGGTGGTTACACCATTGAGGTTGAAATCCATGACGGGCCATACAATGTGATCAAGAACTGGAACTACACTGGCTTAGTGGATGCTATCCACAATGGTGAAGGCAATTGCTGGACCATGAAGGTGAGTGTTACTGTATAGAAATAATCATCCATACATTGACAAATATGTCATTGTTTTCAAATTGTTTCTCCCTGGATTGCAGGTAAGGACTGAAGAGGAGCTCACAGAAGCAATTGCAACTGCAACTGGAGAGAAGAAGGATTGTTTATGCTTCATTGAAGTTATTGTTCACAAGGATGATACTAGCAAAGAGCTGCTTGAATGGGGTTCCAGGGTGTGTTCCGCCAATGGCCGTCCACCAAACCCTCAATGAGTCAAGAGTCTGGTTTTATCTTATTTAGAATGATAACGGCGTTGTTGAGGCCAACACGCACCCGAGCTAGCTCTTTCTTCATTGCCTCAAAGAGAGTATTAGATTTCTTTCAAGTTTCGAGTAATTAGAAAGGTGTTTACCATTTAATAAAATGGATTTTTGGAATTTATACATGGCTCTATTTGCTATAGTTTCACTCAGCGTTCCTGGTCATGCTAAAAGATGTACTCTAGTTAACAAACAATAACAAGACCCTGAACATCGGATGTAACCTTTGAAAATTGGACCTGACGAAGTTTAAAAACGAGGCTTTTCATAGTTACATTAAATTTAAGATTCGACATTTTAAACAGTAAGAAAATAGCTTGCGGTGAAACTACAGAGTCGGCAAATTATCTGTGAAAGTCGAATCTCTCTATTTCTCTCTGTTATAGCATTCAACCACTTAAAATTAGCCTTGTAGTCTAAATAACAGACCAGCATATATGTGAATTAGAAAGCATCTTACTAAATTTCACTTTAGATCAGTGTCCATCCTCAAGTATATCTTTGTTCAAGATCTCTTTCACCTTGTAGACTTCATGCCTCATTGAATATAAGATGAGTGGAGTAGAACCTCCATGGAGGACAGACAGAAAATTTCTTCTGTAATATTTACTCTTCAGCATATAAGATTTTGAAGCCTAAATTATGGGTTTAACGCAGTGCAGACACAAAACCAACCACTAGACATAAAGGGCTTAAGAGTGGCATTTGCTTACAAAAATGTTTAAACTATTGAGATGAATTAAGGCGAGATATTAGGTCTTGGAATTGACTAAGCAATGCATAAAATAGATCAAGTCAGAACCATTCGATACACCTACAATCCAAATACCCATTTATCCACAAACATATTAACATGTTGAGCGTAACGTGCTGCTCATTTTGCACCAAATGGCACAAGAACTTCACTATGTTTTGTTTTGACAATCTCTCATGCATATTGCATAGCTTCAACAAAAAGCCAAGAATCCATCTACTTTCGATTTCAATTAGATATAGGTTCTCTTTACTTAAATAATGAACGCAAGAGATACGCTAAAATAGAGATCATTATCTATATCAATTTTATATAATTTAGTATCGACAACTTGTATATAGAAATTTGAGCCAATTTTCAAAATATTACATGAACGCCGACAACCTAAACTAGAGATGCAGCAAAAAACTTGAATTTAACTATCCAACCTTCGTAATTCAAACTATTGTGGAAATTGCCACATATTCATAACACAAAATTAGCAGACCAAACGGAAACCACTTGATGCCGTGAAAATAAAAATCATTAAGAAGAACAAAATAAAATAAATCGGGTGAAGTTTACTAAATTAAGGAGTAAATATCATAAAATTATAAGCGAAAATGGCTATCAAAGTTTCAATATACCTCAAAAGCAGAAGTACATTAGGTGTACATTAGCACAAAAACATTAGAGAAATTAACTGCAAAGTTCTGAAAAAGGACACAAAAAAGACGCAATAACCTAAGGCAAAGAAGATACGCCAAAAGCTAAGAATGCTGAGAAGTGCGGAATAGGCTTTTACTTAGATCTCTGCCTCATCTTTCGGCGCTTCCTCTTCAACCTCCTCATACGCTTCTTCTTCCACTGAAAAATGAAAAAAACGCACCCGATCATAAAGTGAGTATTAAAACATTAATGAACACTAACTAGAAATGTACACACACGCAAAAAAACGATAGCGCACACTGTCATAGATCAGTAAGCAGTTGCAGTATTATTCTGCGTCGATTGACTTTAAATTCTAGATTCATCTGTATAAAAATGAGAAATGAAAACAAACGGACAAACAAATACAGAAGAAGAGATGTATATGTCCACACACCTTCGCTCTCATGGTGAAACAGCTACGACTTTAGGGACGGCTCTTTACTTCCTAACCAGAACAAACCTGTAGATTTGATGAAGAGGATACGGCACTAAATAGAGAGAACGGAGGGCTGGTGGAATATAAAGGAAACCCTAGAGTAGTGTGATCATGGGCTTTGGGTCTTTGATTCCGGTAGTAATGGGCCAACCCGCGGTCCAAAAGTCCAAACCTGCGACGATTAGATTAGAGGAATTTTTACTTAACTATACTATATTAGTAACTTATTTATCTATGTTCTTTATGTTTTGAAGTTTTTAATAAATATTTAGGTTTTTCTTACAAATTATATATATTGCTTTAAAAGACTCATGTTCCATTATTAATACATTCAATTAAGGGATTCAATTATATCCTTTTCTTTTTTTCCCTCTCAACTTCTCTCTCCTTTTTTTACATCAAAATCCCTTAATCTACACCCAGAATCTCCATCTTCTCTCTTTCCACCATTACCAACAGCTTTATATTATTAAAAAAATATTTTGAAATTGTATGAGAACTGTATTATTATGTATTTGAATTGTATCAGATACATCAATGCCTAAAACATAAATGTATCATACTTGTATCACAATTGTATCTAACTTGTATCCACTATATTAATACACAAAATAGTACATGATATAATACTAATACATTGATATACATTTATCATACTTGTGATACAAACTGTGAGATTCGTCACGAATGCACAACTGCTCATAACAATATACAATTATCATATATTTATAATATAATTCCTGCAACAATTATGATATATATACAATTATAATACAATCGCGATACATTTCTGAAAAATTGTTGTCACACCTCCTTTTTACGCACCTACCCCGGAGGATAAATGTATAAGGGGAGTTTTTCCAATTTAAGTGACATTATTCAAAATTGAATTATTTATTTATTTATTTCAGAGTCGCCACTTGGGAAAGGTTTGGCTTTTAGTGTCCCAAGTCACCGGTTTATCTTGAATCCCAAATCGAGGAGATTTTCGACTTTCCAAGTGAAGTCTGCGAACCAGAAATTCTAAGTAATGAATTCTGTGGGCCCGAGGGAAGATGTTAGACACCCCCAGATCCCGTGGTTCTAGCACGGTCGCTTAAACTGTTATAAATGGCTTAATATCTGATTTTAATACATGTTATCCTATAGTGCAATTTTAAAGATTATTTACCGCTTTATTATTATTTTTTATGAGAATTGCAATATTGTGAAAACACATCTCGAACCACGTCACATCAATGTGCCCGTGGTTATTGACATATTTCGACTCCATTGAGATTTGGATTTGGGTCACATAGATGTGCACCCAAGTTTAAGAAAGTAAATTATTAAAAGCGCGCCTAAAGATACTAGCGCATTATTATCTTCGGGGAAAGCCATGAAACTCGCTAAACGGCCCATCCCAGAATCTAAGTATTTTATTTTAACCAATTATTGAGGGCCCCGCAGTCTACGCATTTTATTTCGCGAGGCTCGTCTCATTTTTTTTTATTTAAAGGGCAAACCTAAAAGCGACTATGATTTGCTATTTTTATTGTCTCTAAAGTAAAAGAAAAAGAGTCATAGTAATTTATTATTGAATTAAAGCACAATGGAAGGAAAATTGCATTTGGGCCTACCTCAAAAGAATGGCCCGTCACAGGCCTTGGTCCAGGCCTAAGAGGAATACATGGTTAAAATAAGACCTGGGCCGTCTGTTCAAACATTGAGGCCCAGTTAAACCAAACCACAATCTTAATTCAATTAAACCAAGTATTTATTGAAATCTATTCGAGTTAACCTAAAGATATTCAGTAATGAACTAGCGTGTGTTTGCCCATTAATGAGTTCCTAAATATTACTACAAATGAGGATCGGACTGAAAGCATGGTTCGATTTTAGCAATAGTAATAGCGGCTCAATTACTAACTCCAATTAACACTACTCAACACTCAAGTGATTCATGAATTTAGAAATGAACTACTGCAACTACATGGACTGATTCTCAACTCGTTTTTAAGCTATCCTTCTAATTTCACTAGTTACAATACATGAAAACAAGATTAAACTAACTGGTGCCAAGGAATAATTTCCGGTTTAAAAGTCCAACAGTTTATTACAACTCCAAAACAGTCCTTGTTTGAATACAAAAAACAACTAATCACATCATAAGAGAACTATTTAAAACATAACAAAACTATTTAAAGTGCAGTTCCTCAACAGAAATTTTGCATCAGTTTCACTTCATGCTTTCCACAGGTAAAGCTACATCAACATAGTATCAAAGTGGGTACCTGGAAGTGGAAATACAAGAAGAAAGAAGGATCAATCAGCAGCAGTACAACAACAATACAATAGCAGTACACCAGCAACAGCAGATGAAGCAATCAACACAGCTTGGAATCCAAAACAACTCAAAATCAACAGGAAACCAACCAGTGAACCTCAAAAACACTCTAGTGAACAGAATGGAACTAGAAACTAACTCAGTGGTTGGAAACCAGAAATTTTACTTCAAACTTTCAATGGAACAGTAGAGGAAAACTTTCTAAACTCTCAAAAATCCTCATTAAGACCGATTAAAGAGCTCAGTTTTTAAAAGTTTTCTCTATGAATTCTTTTTGTTTCCAGACCGTTTTTAAGACTTCAGAAAGATGCTCTCAAAACTGATTTTTTTTTAGACCAAAAGAGCCAGCCCCCCCCCCCCCCCTTCTGTCCAAAGTGTTCCTATTTATCTGCTCAAAACAGACCTGCCAGATTCTTAAAACCATTATTAAAACCATTATTTGCCCATGATATTCCCTGAATCCCACTACTAAGTGTCTAATTCATTTTTAATTCAAAGGTGTATGGGTGAGTTACTTATTTAATCATTTCCTCTTAAAACTTCCCATACTATTATGTTGTGTTCCCTACTGACATTAGACAACTCATTAGTTTAATGGTACCTAAGTACCCTTACTGTCAGACCACTAACACTAACCATTTTCAAATCTTTTAAATCCCCAAAA
>MU698110.1:8196-77782 GCA_026770625.1 Nicotiana glauca
TATATATATATATATATATATATATATATATATATATATATGCAGTATCACTTAGTATAAATTTCACATGATTTGCTGTTATATATTGTTGCAGGTATAATGCTTACTATCTGTTCCCTGACAGTAATTCTTTATCATCATTCATGCTTATAAAATTTTTTTGACTACATCTTTCACAATTTTTGTTTCGATCAAATCCATCCTCTGGTGGCTAGCTAAAGAACAAATTACTGCCCATATTATTCTTGTAGTGTAGCTTGTTGGTTCCACTAAACAAAATTATTTTTTGTTGTTTTGATTGTAACAGGTGTCTTTATTGTCAACTTAATTGTATTAAGCTTGTTGTTAAACACTGCTAAAGTAAACCAGTTTGAACCACAGTCGCAAATTGTTTACAAGTAAAAGAAGTCCATTTTAAATTTTCTCTCGGTGGATTTAGAATATAATGTAATTTGTGTAATTCGATTATCTTCATTTCCTATATTGTCTCCATTAATATTTCCCCCAAGTTCTTATAACTTGGATGGATGATGATGTCCCATACTAATATCAATGGCTTATGCTTAATTAATTAACCACGTCTTAACCATCATTTGATTTTGAATATATCCATATAAATAAAATCTGTTAACAAAAGATATGGCGCGTGTTCTTTGAATCATGGCTATTGGCGGTATACTATTTCCATTTACAGACTCGGACTAAGGATGTTCAAGATGAGCACCTGAACACATAATAAAGTTTTTCTATTAGACACTTGTTGGGGAGATATTAGGAAAATGGTTATTGGGTACGGTTTTATTTTTAGCGGGGGATTGGAGCCTTTAAATTTGGTTAACGGAGTAGGAGTTTGTTTTTAATTGATTGGTTTCTTTTTTAGCTGACCAGTCTAATTTTTGTTTGTTATAGTAAATGCTTATATCCGATGTGTATAATTACAGAAGATGGCATATTTTAAGTGATTAACTTATCTACGTGATCGCCGCGTGAGAACACGCGCGCACAAAAGCTTTTCCAAAGTTTGAGACATAAGTGTCTAATAGAAACACTTTATAATGTGTTTAGGTGCTCAATTTAAATGATCCTTAATTCGAATATCTAAATGAAATATGCTACTAAGTTTAAGAGGCTCTCGATATTTTTCGGCTATATTTGCAGTCGTTCTTTAAAGGTTGGTTCAGTGAGTTAGCAGAAGTGTCATGTTTGCATAGTTTGCATAATTTAGTAAACGGCAAAGGGCTATAGATAGCACTAATGTATGTGAACATCCTGAATGGAGTGAACATTTAGGAACAAGGAGATTAGAGTTCTGCGGAATATTCGAGAAGGAGAAAAGAAGAGACACAATGTTTTTTGGTTGAAAAGATAATTACGCATTGAGCCTTTTTCTATTTATATGTAGTCTGTTTACATACAAGTCCCATTTACAAAAGGAGCACAAAATAAAACAATGGCCAGTGGCCAGCCCAGATACTAAGTGTTCCTTATTGGGCCTGAGGTTAGATAGTCAGATAGCCCAACACCCTCTTCAAGTTGGAGGGGCAGAACACCTTCAACTTGGACAAGAATGAATGATTGAGCACACCGGTAAGAGGCTTGGTGAAGATGTCGGCAAGTTAATTAGAGGTGGAAACATTAAACAACTGAATCAAGCCATCCGCTAAATTCTTTATGACAAAATTGCAATCCACCTCGATGTTCTTGGTACGCTTATGAAACACCAGATTTCTAGCAATATGAATTGCAGCCTGGTTGTCACAAAAATAGAAACAAGATAAGAAACAGAAACAGAAAGGTCAAGAAGCAGCCTTATGAGTCAAGTGAGTTCAGCCACCACTTTGCTAAGTGCCCTGTATTCAGTCTCAGCTGAGGAGAGGGAAACAATAGGTTTGTTTCTTAGATTTCCATACTACCAAGCAATCACATAGAAAAACATAAAACCCAAACACAGACTTGAGAGTATCAGTGCAAGCTGCCCAATCACTATCAGAATTAATTGTGAGAGTACAATCAGGAGAGTTAGAATAAAATAGCCCAACATCAATGGTACCCTTTAAGTACCTCAACAAGTGAGAAACAACAGTCATATGAGACAATCTGGGAGCTTGTAAAAACTGACTTAAATGCTCTACACCAAAACATAGATCAGGTCTAGTATGAGTCAAGAAGAGAAGCTTCCCAATTAGACTCATGTACCTTTCAGGATTAACAAACAACCCACCAGAGTCAGCCTTCAACTTGGAATTTAAATCCAAAGGAGAAACAACAGAGGATACCTCCAAATAGTTAGACTCTTTAAGTAAATCTAAAACAAATTTTCTCTGATTTAAGAATACACCATCATGTGAAGTACTGACCTCAATCCCTAAGAAATAGTGCAAGAGACCCAAATCTTTTATCTTACTCATTGTCCAAAAACTTCTTAAGAGCAGAAATTTCAACAAGATTGTTCCCTGCCAAGATTATATCATTTATATATACAGCAAGAATGACAATATCACCAGAAGAGACAAATAGAGAGTAATCATTTAAGGAATGAGTGTACCCTCTTGAACATAAATATTCGGACAAATTTGCATACCATTGTCTGGAAGCTTGCCTCAAGCCATAGAGGGATTTCTTTAGTTTGCAAACTAAGGGGGCAGATGAGGAAGAAGAGGAAATGGAAAGACCTTGTGGAAGCTTCATGTAAACCTCCTCATGTAGATCACCATGAAGGAAAGCATTATTCACATCAAGCTGAAACAGAGACCAACCATGCTTAACAACAACAACTATAAGATATTTAACATTGGACAATTTTACAACAAGTGAAAAAGTTTCAGTGAAATCCACTCCTTCCACCTGTGTATCATCCCTAATCACACGCCTAGCTTTATATCTCTCTACACTACCATCATCTCTATAGTTGATTTTATATACTCATTTACACCCAATAGATTTCTTCCCAACGGGTAGTTCAATAATATCCCAAGTATTATTGTCTTCTAGTGCCTCAAACTCCTTTCTCATTACATCTTGCCATGCTAGAATAGGTGCTGTTTAAGCATAGGTGTAAGGTTTAGATTTAGCAGGCTAAACAAAAGAACAAGAAAAAGGGGGCAGAGAGCTGACACATATGGTCTTGTAGATAGGATGGAAGATGGTGTGGTCTGTCAGATCTCCTTAAAGGAGGAGCAACAGGTTCAAGAACAGGAGGAATTGTGTCAGGATTGAAAGTAGGTAAAGCTGGATTGGGAGAAGGAGGAGAAGCAGAAGTTGACAAAGAAGTAGAAGGTGCAACTGGAGAAATAGAGTTAGGATTAATATCATTGTCAAAAGATAATGTGGGAGGATAGGATAAGGAAGGATTCTTAGGAGTAACTTCAGTAGTAGGTATAATATGAGTAGGAACAAGAACAGGAACAGTAGTGTCATTGAAAGGATCCAAAGCAGGACTGGAAGGAAGAATAGGAAATTGTGTGGCAGGAGATGAAGAACTGGAAGATGTATCAAAGGGAAACACAGGCTCATGAAAGACAACATCTCTGGAAATGAAAAATTTGTGAGTATCTAAATAATATAGCTTGTATCCTTTTTTGGCAAAATGATATCCTAGAAATACACATTTCATGGCCCTTGGTTAGAGTTTATACCTGTGTGGAATTGGGATAGTTGCATAGCACAAACAACCAAAAGATCTTAGATGAGAATAAGATGGGACTTTTCCATGTAATATTTCAAAAGGTGATTTGTTGTTGAGTAATTTGGAAGGAAGCCTACTGATGATGTAAGTGGCTGTTAATGACAATCACCCCAGAATTTGAGTGGTAGCTTGGACTGCAACAGAAGAGCTCTAGATGATTCAAGTAATGTCCTATATTTTCTTTCCACCACACCATTTTGCTGTGATGTGCGAGGGAAACTGGTTTGATGAATGATGCCATTATCAGAGAAGAATGAAATGGCCATGTGACTGGACCGAAGTTCTAACGCATTGTCACTTCTAATAAAAATCATATTGAATTGAGTTTTTACCGTGAGAACAAAAGCTTTGAGAAGAGAAAATGCATTACTTTCAAACCCCATTAGGTGAGTCCAAGTACATCTACTAAAATCATCCATAATTGTTAGAAAATATCTACAACCAGAGTAAGTAGGAGTGTGATAGGGCCCTCAAGTGTCAACAGAAATGAGTTGAAAAAGTTTATTGGTTTGAATACTACTTTCAGAGAAGGGCAATCTAGTTTGTCTAGCCATGAGACATACATTACAAGGAAAACATTGTTTAGGAGAAATAAAAATAGCAGAAATAGTTTTCATTATCACAAAAGGAACATGTGCACGTCTTTGGTGCCAAACAATATCCATGTCATTTTGAGCAGCTTTATTACAAGTGGAAATGGGAGTATTTGCAAATGTTAGATTGTGAACAGAAAGATCAGAAACTAAGCTGCAAGAATTGAAGTTTTCAGTAATAGAGTTCTGTGGGAGAGATGTTAAAGGAAACTCTTGTACAGTCCATCATCCGCTCTACCAAGCTCCAGAGGCTTCTTCAAAAAATTGGCCTGGATAAAAACATCCAATATAAGTGAATATAACTATACAACGCAATTGATGTACTAGTTTATTCACATATATTAAGTTGTGATGAAACGAAGGGACATAAAGGACATTGTGCAAAGTGATAAATTCATTTAAAGAGTAAGAGTATGTACTAGTGACCTTCACTTTATATCCATTTGGAAGAGATACAAGATAAGGCATATTTAAAGGAGTTATATTGAAAAAGACATCATTATTTGAGGTCATGTGATTAGCGGCACCAGAATCAATTATCCAAATTAATTTTGTAGGATTGGTGGTTTGTGTCAGCATACAAGAACTAGAACCAGACACTACAGAATCAGACAACAATATACCAGCAAAATTGGTAGATGCCATGATATGAGGTGAACTGACTGAATCAGACAATTGAGATTGTTGAAGCAAATTAATTAACTGAGTGTACTACTGCTATGTTAGAACAGATATCACAGACATTTGACCCTCAGAAGATGCCATAGCACCACTATTGACATTAGGAGTGAGACCAGAAGACTTTGGGTTGGAATAATTGGGAATTCACTTTCTGTAGTCACATTGGTTACAATTATCTTGCCTTTGGTAGACTTGAAGTTAGGAGGAAACCCATGAAGCTTGTAACACTTATCAACTAAGTGTCCAGGCTTCTTACAGTATTTGCAAAAGAGATTACTCAGGTTTCCTTTACTCTGGTCAAAATTAACCCTTTGAGTATATTGTTTTTGTGGCTGAGCGAAAGGCGCTTTGTTATGGAACCTAGACACATTAAAGGATACAGATTCAGAACTGAAATTTGAACCAGGATTTACTTGTCTTTGTTTTTCATCTTGTAAAAGGATAATATAGGTGTTATCAAGTGATGGAAGTGGTTACATCATCAAAATATTACTCCTAAAATATCTCATTCAAATCCATTAGAAATTGGTGAACTCTATCCTCTTCTTCCTCTTTTAGAAGTTCTGCTCTAATAGGACATGCACAAGCATTTATTTTATTACTACGCGTTACCCTCAGTTCATCCCATAATTTTTTAAGTTTGTTAAATAGGAAGATATGTCAAGAGCTCTTTGCATAGTGGAAGCAAATTCTTTCTTTATCTCAAAAACCTTCATACCATTAACGGCCCCATATCTTTTATTTAATTGTTCCCATATGCTTTCACCAGTTTTTGAATATTGAACACTCTCGGCAATTTTTGGAGAAAGTGAACTGGTCAACTAAGAGATGACCATATTGTTACATCTATCCCATTGTTTAATGTGTGGAGAATTTTCAGCAGGTTTGGGGCAAGTACCATCTACGAAACAAATTTTATTCTTACCAGCAAAGACACAATTATACTTCTTTTACACCCACCAAATCCAGTACCAGAGAAACGTGTGTGGACTAAGGAAATCCTAGGGATATCGGAGGGATGGAGGAACTTTGGACTCGAGGAATCAATAATTTCGCCAGTACTACCCATTGTTCACAATCCAAAATGTACCAAAACACAAAATATAACAACAACAACCCTTATAGCTCGAAGAGTAATCAACAGCTCTATTGTAAAGCACAAATTTTTTAGAAGAAATGATATTAATGGCCTTTTTTGCAACCAAAAAGAGTACAACTTTGATAATCACGCGAATCTCTAGAAAAACTAGGATTTGAAGGCTGGAATAAAAAACCCTAACTTCAACGGTGAACTCGAACCCCTAGCTTCAAAAGAATACTTGAACCCTAGCTTCAATAACGTTAGTCGCTAACTCAAAACAAAGATAAAACCTCAAATCGACCGAGATATTGAAGATATAAGCTGGAGATTGCAGAGAATTCGGAGAAAAATTGAAGAGAATATTTTGCGAGAAGAAAACGATTACGAATTTTTTTCGAAAATGAACAAGGGTACCATCGCTCGATTCACCGTGACAAGATCAATCACGATCCACACTTTGATACCATGTGAACATCCTGAATCGAGTGAGAATTTAGGAACAAGGAGATTAGAATTCTGCGAAATATTCGAGAAGGAGAAGAAGAAGAGATACAATGTTTTATGACTGAAAAGCTAATTAGGCATTGAGTCTTTTGCTATTTATATGTAGTCTGTTTATGTCACGACCTAAACCGATGGGCTGCAATGGGCACCCAGTACCTTACTCATCCGAGTATCAACATAATGTTTCTTTCTTATTGCACTTTCATTGCAAATGGGCCAAACGAGCCGTCATGGGTAACCATGATAAACATAGGAGAATACTAAATATAGGATGACCCAACCTGTTATTAAAACTTATACATGTGATATACGGGCCTATAAGGCCAACATGATCATTTGTAAACTCAAAACATAGGCTGGAAAGGCCATACAATCATCCGTATACAAGACATCTATCTACAAGCCTCTAAGAGTACATACTTAACATAAAGTTCGGGACAAGGCCCCGCCATACAAAACAATTCGCATCTAAATCATACTGACCAAACAAGAAACTCCAGAGCAAATGGAGCGCACCAACATCTTCCGCTGAGCTGATAGCCTACTTGGAGGACTCTCGACCTGCCTATCGGGACCTGCGGGCATGAAACACAGCGTCCCCAAGCAAAAGGGGTGTCAATATAAATAATGTACCGAGTATGTAAGGCACATAAATAAATATATAAAAGACATGGAAGAACATGGAGTAAATGACTCAACTTATAAGTTTGGATAACTCTATAAATCATAAAATACTTATACTACCATGTATATGCGTGTAAATGTCATGTTGTGCGTAAGTACATGTGTTTGTAACTGTCATGACTCAGATTTTAACCCTCGGGAGTCGTGATGGCACCTAATAGTGAAAGCTAAGCAAGCCAACCTTTTGAACAATTTGCCTTTTCCCATTTTTAATCCTTTAACAATTATGAACCAACAGTTTATAAACAGCGAAATTTAAACAAGCAGAAGAAATAAATAAAACCATTTAAATATTTCCAATACAATTTCTTAAACAATGACTACCCAGAACTGGTGTCACAACTTCACGGACAGTCTAAGAATAGTACAAACAAGGTCCGAAAAATAAATACAATACTATTTATAAAATACGTAAATGAAGCAGGATAAAAGAATAGAGGGAGATGTTAGGGCTTGCTGACGCCTGCAGGACTACCTTGGATCTCCGAATGGACTAAAGGAAGCCTCCCAAAGCTATGGTCTGTATGCTCCGGTACCGGGATCTGCATATAGTGCAGAGTGTAGTATCAGCACAACCGACCCCATATGCTTGTAAATCCCTAGCCTAACCTCGGCGAAGTAGTGAGGAGGCTAGGACCAGACTACCAAATATCCTGTGCAGTTAAATCATATACATCAGAAAAGTAAAAGTAGGAATGTACAATTAAGGATGGGATGGGGAAACATTCTACGGGGATACATCAAATGATAACAGAAGGACAGTAGGTAAATATAAGGAACACCATAACTCAATTATCAACAAGAATCAGAAACCAAACAACTGCACGACATCACCCTTCGTGATTTTACTCTCGTCCTCACCATAAGAATCAATATAATCTGCACGGTATCACCTTTCGTGCTTTACATCCTTCCTCACAAAATCATACACGACATCATCCTTCGTGCTTTAACACTCTCTCACAAAAATAATACACGGCATCACCCTTCGTGCTTCAACACTCTTCCTCAACCAAACAACCACAAGCAATAAGGGCAAGGAAATAAATAAAATCACAATAAAATCCCGGCAAGGGAATAATAGTTCAACAGTTAAATCACGGCAAGGGAACAATATCAAAAGCCTCAACATCCCGGCAAGGGAGATAATATAATAATTTTTTTTTCACTTTTACTTCTCAACTCACTTCACAACTTGAGGTAATGCTCTATACGGTTCAATTGCCAATTATACTTCCACAATTCATTATATGACTTGAGCCAATGCTCATCAATGTGCAAACATCACTATTACTTCCATAAGCCTTGCTCAGCAATAAAAATCATCACATAAGGCATGAACAATACAAACGGAGTCACATTAATCATAGACTAAGACTCACGGGCATGCTTGACTCCAATGTATAGATACTTGTCACCATTCATATAGGTCGTACTCAACAAATAACACATAGCATATAGGACACAACACCTAATCCCTTAATCTAATGTTAGACCAAACATTTACCTCGATGCCAGGAACACAATTCAATTCTCAACTATCGCTTTACCTCTTGATTCCACCACCAATTCACTCGTATCTAGCCAAAAGTTACTTAACTATATCAATAAATGCAAAATGAATCAATTCCAATGCATGAAAATAGGTTTTCTAAAGTTTTTTCCCCAAAAGTCAAAAATTATCCCTGGGCCCACATGGTCAAAACCTGAGGTTCAAACCAAAACCCGATTACCGATTCCCCCACGAACCCAAATATGTAATTTGCTTTATAATCGAACCTCAAATCGAGGTCCAAATCCCCTAAATTTGAAAAACCTAGGTTCTACCCCAAACACTCAATTTCCTCCATGAAAACCTTTGATTTGAGTTGAAATCATGATAAAAGATGTTAAGTATTAATAAAGACGAGTTAAGAAATGACTTACAATTGACTTGGAAGAGTACTTGTCTTTGAAAAATCGCCCAAGAGTGTTTTGGTTTTGTAAGGGTTTGAAAAATGGTTAAAATGCGTCTAAGTTATGATTTCGCAGGTTGCAGGTGTCGCAATTGACGACCGGGGAGTTTAGGGCATTTTCGCATTTGCGATATCGCTTTTGCGATAAGCTCGTCGCATTTGCGACCCAAGGCAACATAGGTCGTCTTCGCATTTGCGATGAAACGTTCGCATTCGCGGGCTCGCATTTGCAAGCAAGGCTTCACATGTGCGAAGCCTGCAGACCTGCAACATACCGGCTAAAAACCTGCAACTTCCTAAGTCCAAATTTCACTATGTGGTCTATCCAAAACTCACCCGAGCCCTCAGGGCTATAAACCAAACATGCATACTAACCCAAAAACATCATATGGACTTGCTCGTGCGATCTAATCGCCAAAATAACATCAACAACTACGAATTTAGCATCAAAATCAAAGAAAAATCTCAAAACTCTCAAAATATCCAATTTCACAACTACGGGTTCGAATCACATCGAACGACTTCCGTTTCTTACCAAATTTCACAGATGCATCTTAAATGTTACATTGAACCTGTACGGGGCTCCGAAATAAGAATACGGGCCCGATACAAAAAATTTCAAATATAATCAAATTTCTAAAAACTCTTGTATTTTCCAAAAACAATATTCTTTAAAAATTCATTTCTCAGGATAGGGACCTCGGAATTCGATTTCGGGCATACGTCCAAGTCCCATATTTTCCTAAGAACCCTCGGGGACTGTCAAATCATGGGTCCGGGTCCGTTTACTAAAAATATTGACCGAAGTCAACTTAAATTCACTTTAAAGGCAAAATTAACATTTTCATCACATTTCCACATAAAAGCGTTCTAGATGTACGCCCGGACCGCGCACGCAAATTGAGGTGAGGAAAAAAGAGGCTTCTAAGGCCTTGGAACACAGAATTTACTCGTAAATCAAGTGATGACCTTTTGGGTCATCACATCCTGCACCTCTAAAGCAATTGTTCGTCCTCGAACGGACATAAGAAGGAAGTACTTGAGTCGGGGAAAATATGGGGATAATGGCTCCGCATATCGGACTCGGACTCCTAGGTCGATGCCTCAGGATGCTGACCTCTCCACTGAACACGAACAGAAGGGAAACTCTTCGATCTCAATTGATGAACTTGCCAGTCTAGAATAGCTACCGGCTCCTCCTCATATGACAAGTCATTGTCCAACTGGATAGTGCTGAAGTCTAACACGTGGGATGGATCGCCGTGATACTTCTGAGCATGGACAGATGAAACACTAGATACACGGCTGATAAGCTCGGTGGCAACGCAAGTCTGTAAGCCACCTCTCCCACTCGATCAAGAATCTCAAACAAGCCAATGAACCTAGGGCTTAGTTTGCCTTTATTTCCAAATCTTATCATGCCCTTCACAGGCGACACCCGAAGCAACACCCGCTCACCGACCATGAATGCCAAATCACGAACCTTACGGTCGGCATAACTTTTTTTCCTGGACTGAGCTATACGAAGCCTATCCTAAATAATCCTGACCTTGTGCAAGGCATACTGTACTAGATCTGTACCCAACAACCAAACCTCTACGAGCTCAAACCATCCAACCAGCGATCTATACCGCCTACCATACAAAGCCTCATAAGGAGCTATCTAGATACTCGACTAGTAGCTATTGTTGTATGAAAACTCTGCTAAAGGCAAAAACTAATCCCACGAGCCTCCGAGTCAATGACACAAGCTTGGAGCATATCCTCCAAAATCTGAATAGTCCGCTCAGACTGCCCATCGTCTGAGGATGAAACATTATGCTCAACTCAGCCCGTGTGCCCAACTCCCGTTTAACTACTCTCTAGAAATGTAAGGTAAACTGCGTACCTCGGTCCGAAATGATAGACATGGGCACACCATGAAGACAAATAATCTCCCGGATATAGATCTAAGCCAACTTCTCGGAAGAATAGGAGACTGCCACAGGAATGAAATGCACTGAATTAGCCAGCATATCAGCAATAACCCACACCGCATCGAACTTCCTCTGAGTCCGTTGGAGTCCAACAACAAAGTCCATAGTGATACGCTCCCCACTTTCACGCGGGAAGCTCAATTCTCCGAAACAAACAACCAGGTCTCTGATGCTTGTACTTTACCAGCTGAAAAGTCAAACACTGAGCCACATATGCAACAATATCCCTCTTCATTCTCCTCCACCGATAATGCTGCCGCAAATTCTGATACATCTCAACAGTGCCCAGATGAATAGAGTATCGGGAACTATGTGCCTCCTCTAAAATCAACTCACGGATCCCATCCACATTAGGCATACAAACTCGACCCTGCATCCTCAAAACTCCATCATCTCCTAAGGTAACCTACTTTGCACCTCCTTGCTGCACCGTGTCTCTGAGGACACACAAATGAGGATAATCATACTACCAATCTCGAATACGCTCCAATAAAGCAGAACAAGTAACTGTGCAAGCTAGCACACAGTTGGGCTCAAACACATCCAACCTCACAAACTGATTGGCCAAAGCCTAAACATCTAAAGCAAGAGGTCTCACACCAACCGAAATATATGCAAGACTGCCCATACTGGTTGACTTCATACTCAAAGCATCAGCCACCACATTGAGCTTTTCTAGGATGATATAGGATGGTGATATCATAGTCTTTCAACAGCTCCAACCACCTTCTCTACCTCAAATTTAGCTCCTTCTACTTGAACAAGTACTGTAAACTTTTGTGATTCGTGAACACCTCACATGTCATGCCATACAGATAATGCCTCCAAATCTTCAACGCGTGAACAATGGCTGCTAACTCCAAATCATGGACCGGATAGTTCTTCTCATGAATCTTCAACTGACGCGAAGCATAAACAATGACCTTGCAATCTTGCATCAACACCGCACCAAATCCAATACGAGATGCATCAAAATAAAATGTATATGGCCCTGAACCTGCAAGCAAAACCAATACTCGCGCTGTAGTCAAAGCTGTATTGAGCTTCTAAAAGCTCGCCTCACACTCGTCCGACCACCTAAACAGGGCACCCTTCTAGGTCAACCTGGTCATCGGGTCTGCAATAGATGAAAACCCTTCCATAAACCAACAATAATAGCTTGCCAATCCCAAGAAACTCCGGATCTCGGTAGCTGATGCTGGTCAAGGCCAGTTCTCGATTGCCTCTATCTTCTTCAGATCTACCTAAATACCCAATGCAGAAATAATATGACCCAAGAAAGCAACTGACCCTAACCAGAACTCACACTTCAAAAACTTGGCATACATCTGACTGTCTCTCAAAGTCTGAAGAAACACTCTAAGATTCTGCTCGTGCTCCTCCCGGCTGTGGGAATAATTCAAAATATCATCAATGAAGACTATCACGAACGAATCCAAGTAGGGCTTGAAAACTCGGTTCATCAAATCCATAAAAGCTACTGGGCATTTGTCAACCTGAATGACATCACCAAGAACTCATAATGCCCGTACCGAGTGCGGAAAGCTATCTTAGGGATATCGGATGCCCTAATCCTCAACTGATGGTAGCCAGATCTCAAGTCAATCTTCGAAAATACCTTTGTACCCTGAAGCTGATCAAACAAATCATCAATCCTCGGCAAGGTTTACTTATTCTTGATTGTAACCTTGTTCAACTATCGATAATCTATACACATTCTCATCGATCAGTCCTTCTTCTTAACAAACAACACCGGCGCACCCTAAGGAAAGACACTAGTTCTAATGAAACATTTTTCAAACAAGTCTTGCAAATGCTCCTTTAAATCTTTCAACTCAGGTGGGGCCATACGATACGACAGAATAGAAATGGGCTGAGTGCTCAGATCCAAATCAATACAGAAGTCAATATCCCTGTCGGGTGGCGTACCCGACAGGTTTGAAGAAAATACCTCAGGAAACTCACGAATAGTAGGCACAGAATCAATAGAAGGCACCTCGGCACTAGAATCACGAACATATGCCAAATAGGCCAAACACTGTTTCTCGACCATATGTCGACCCTTCATATATGAGATAACACTACGGGTAGAATGACCAAGAGTCCATCACCAATATGACATCAAAATCAACCATGTTCAAAAGTAACATATCTACACGAGTCTCAAGACCCCTAATCACAACTATACATGAATGATGGACATGATATACCATAATAGAATCACCCACCGGTGTAGACACATATACAAGAAGCACTCAAACAATCACTAGGCATGACCAGATACAATTAAAAATAAGATGACACATAGGAGTATGTAGATCCCGGATCAAATAGAACTGAAGCATCTCTACTACAAACCAGAATAGTACCTGTGATAACTATATCGAAAGCCACAGCCTCAGCCTCAGCCTCAGCCTCAGCCTCAGGCCTGGCTGGAAAAGTATAATATCCGGGGTTGGGCCCCACCACCCTAAACTATATCTATGGGATGACCTGCTGCTGGCTAGCCTCCACCTCTAGCAGCCTGACCTCCACCTATAATACCTTTACCTCTACCTCTAGCACCTCTACCTCCACCTCTAGCTGGCTGGGCGGGCTGTGGAACACTCGGTGCCTAAACCATGGCACGGGAATCCTGATGCTAAGAGATGCTCGATACTTGAGGGCAAAATCTAGCAATGTGACCCATATTACCACAAGTATAACAAGACCTCGGCTGCTGAGACTACTAACCTTGACGACCTGAATGACCACCCCAAAAACTCTGGAGCGATGGTGCACGGATTGGAGCTGGTGGTGCACTGTAGGACTGCTGATCAGAATACTACACATGAGAACCATGGCCACCTGATACACTGTGAGAAACGAGAAGTGCTGACCGAAAAGGCCTAGAAGGATGGCCTGTACCATACGAATCCATGCCTCTAGACGAGGTACCACTGAATTTTCCCGAATGACGAGGCCTCTTATCAGACCCCTGACCACCTCCCTATGATAGAACCATCTCAACTCTCCTGGCCACGTTGGCTACCTCCTAAAAAGAAATCTCACTCCCCGTCTGCTTAGCCATCTAAAGTCAAATAGGCTAAATGAGTCCTTCAATGAACCTCCTCACTCTCTCTCTCTCTTCGTGGGAAGTATAAGAAGAGCATGACGGGACAAATCAATAAACATGGTCTCGCATTGAGTAACAGTCATAGAACCCTACTGGAGAAGCTGAAACTGGGGAGCCATTTTCTCTAGAGTGTGAGTAGCAGGAGTCTAGGCTCCTCCTCTAGCCTGAGAGACAGTTGATGCTACAAGAAGCAAGCCTGCTTGGGAAACATTCTCCATCAAGCCCACTAGACGGACCAGAGCATCCTGAAGTATTGGGGTAGCAATGAACCCCTCTAAGACCTGAGCTGCGCCCACCAGAATTGCCTGGGCCGAGACCTCATCATCAAACTCAACCTGATGCTCCGCCGCTGGTGCTGCTGCTCTGGACTGAGCTCTGCCCCTACCTCAGCCTCTAGCACGGCCTCGGCCTCGCCCTGTGCTCCTCATGGGAGCTGCTATTAGGGGCTCAGGCTGCTGGCCAGTGGATGAGGAAGTGCCTTTTCTCGCCATCTGCGAAAGAACAGAGTAGAAATTCAATTAGAACTGAGAAACCAAACCGCACGACCGTACGAATAGATATGAAGTTTTTCATAACTTTGTAGCCTTTGGGATAAATACAGACATCTCTGTACCAATCCCTCAGACTCTACTAAGCTTGTCCGTGAATTGTGAGACCTATGTAACCTAGAGCTCTGATACCAACTTGTCACGACCCTTATTTCCCACCCTTGGGAGTCGTGGTGGCGCCTACTAGTGAAATCTAGGCAAGCCAACCTTTTGAACAATTTACATTTTTCCCATTTTTAATCCTTTAACAATTACAAACCAATAATTTTTAAACAACGAAATTTAAACAAGAGGAAGAAAAACATAAAACCATTTAAATATTTCTAATACAATTTCTTAAACAAAGACTACCCAGAACTGATGTCACAACTTCACAGACGGTCTAAAAATACTACAAACAAGGTCCGAAAAATAAATAGAACATTGTTTCTGAAATACATAAATGAAACAGGATGAAAGGATATAGGGAGACGCAGGGTCTGCGGACGCTTGCAGGACTACCTTGGATCTCCGAATGGACTAAAGGCAGCCACCCAAATCTACGGTCTGTATGCTCCAATACCGAGATCTGCACATAGTGTAGAGTGTAGTATCAGCACAACCGATCCCTTATGCTGGTTAGTGCCTACCCTAACCTCGGTGAAGTAGTGACGAGGCTAGGACCAGACTACCAAATAACCTATGCAGTTAAATTATATACAGCGGAAAGTAAAACCAGGAGTGTATAGTTAAGGATGGGAGGGGTAATCACGCTGTGGGGATACATCAAATGATAATAGAAGGATAGTATGTAAATAAAAGGAACACCATAACTCAATTATCAACAAGAATAAGAAGCCAAACAAGTGCGCGGCATCACCCTTCGTGCTTTTACTCTCGTCCTCACCTTAAGAATCAATATAATCTGTACGGCATCACCTTTCGTGCTTTTACTGTCCTCCTTACCATAAAGTCAATATAATCGATACGGAATTGTACATCGTGCGGCACGACATCACCCTTCGTGCTTTATACTCTTCCTCACAAAATTATACACAGCATCACCTTTGTTGCTTTAACACTCTCTCACCAAAACAATACATGGCATCGCCCTTCGTGCTTTAACACTCTTCCTCACCCAAACAATAATCACAAGCAATAAGGGCAAGGAAATAAATAAAATTACAATAAAATACCGGCAAGGGAACAAAAGTTCAACAATCAAATTTCGGCAAGGGAACAATATCAAAAGCCTCAACATCCCGGCAATGGAGATAGCATTAAAAGTAACAACATCCCGGCAAGGGAGACAATATAATAATTCTCTTTTTTTTCACATTTACTTCACAACTCACTTCACAACTTGAGCCAATGCTCTATACAGTTCAATTGCCAATTATACTTCCACAATTCATTATACGACTTGAGCCAATGCTTTTCAATGTAAAAACATCACTATTACTTCCATAAGCTTTGTTCAACAATAAAATCATCGCATAAGGCATGAAAAATACAAACAGAGTCACATTAATCATATAATAAGACTCATGAGCATGCTTGACTCCAACGTGTAGATGCTCGTCACCATGCCTATACGTCGTACCCAACAAATAACATATAGTAAATAGGACACAACTCCTATTCCCTCAAGCTAAGGTTGGACCAAACACTTAGTTTTATGCCACGAACACAATTCAAGTCTCAACTATTGTGTTACCTCTTGATTCCACCATCAATTTGCTCGTATCTAGCCACAAGTTACTTAGCTATATCAATAAATGCTAAATGAATCAATTCCAATGCATGAAAATAGGTTTTCTAAAGTTTTTTCCCCAAAAGTCAAAAATCACCCTCGGGCCCACATGGTCAAAACCCGAGGTTCAAACCACAACCCGATTACCTATTTCTCCCTCGAACCCAAATATGTAATTTGTTTTGAAATTGGACCACTATTGACACCCAATTTTTCCATATGTATTTTATATACTCAAAATATTCTCAAAATAGTATGTACATGCATATATAAGTATGCCCAAGAGTTTTGGTATTTTCCCCTTATTTTAAATTTAAAGATTTAAAAATCAATTTGTTTTCTATTTTAATAGTACAAAATTAAATAATTATTTCTAGACTATCATTTTGGTGAATAATTTATTTTATTCTCATATTTACACCCAGATATAATTAAGGTGATTTTTGCATAATTTATTTGGCATTTTTAAAGCTAAATTGCTATAATTGCAATTATAGCCTATTTTTCAATTAATAATATTTTATAATTTCAAAATTGCTCCCAGTATTTTTTTAATTAACATTTATATGTTATTAATCAATTTAGTTATTTAATTGTTTTTTTAAATTATTTTAACTATTTTTATTAAAATAAAAAGGGAAGAAATGGCGGTTTAACATTTAGCCTCATCCATTTCAATTATAAGCCCTTTGCGTTTCAATTTTAACCACAAATTGAACCCCAATTCCAACCCCAAATACCCCGACCCAATTCTCAAATCGCCCATACCCAATTTAATGACCCTGTCCAGCCTTGATCTAATCTGAACCGTTGATCAAGTGAGATCAACGACCCATGTTTTATTTTCAAAATTAAAATCTAACAGCCCCCCCAAACCCCTAATTTTCAGACAGTATCTCTCTCTATACTGGCTCTTGCTCTCCCTTTTCTCTAGAACCTTCTAGTTCTCTTTCTCGTCTCCGATGAATCCACCGCCTCTCCGGCCACCTCCAGCCTCACTTCTCTCGACCACCAGCCACCGTGAAACCTTGTCTCATTGATTCCCTCTATCTTCGAGACTCCAGAAGCCTCCACCATACATGATAGACATCGAAAGCTTTGCCTGGCTTATCTCCGATCTTTCTCCGATGGGTTATGGTTCGATGGTTCTACGACCATTATTATTGACGAGTTTCACAGCCAGGTTCCTTACCTCTCACTGGTTTATTACGAAACTCTAATTTTCTTGAAGCTTTGTCTTTTAAACGATTTTTAACTTATTCTTTTATGTTTTACACTACTCTCACAATCTTTTCGATTGTTCAAGTTTTCAACATTTTGTTCTTCTTTTAAAACTACGGTTTCTGAACCTCTTTCGAAATCACTACATCTTCTAGTCCTATATGTTTCTGTTGATATTTCTGCCTGTTTGTGTAATCTTCTGAGTTATCTCCCAATTTTCATGTGTTAATTTTTTCTGACGTTCTACTGATTCTGTGATTTCTTACTTAGAGTTCCTTGGTCTTGTGCCTATTGTGTTTAAATAGGTCTAATTGTCTCTTTTTACTAAAGTGTTCTACGATTCTATGTATCTCTTTGAATCCCTAATTTTTTGTATGTGGTTTCTTTGGAGGTTTTTCGCTGACTTGAGTCACTTCCTTGCTTGTGAGATGCTTTCCTTACTTAGTGCTGATTCCCTGTGATTTTCCATCTCGCCCATGATTTTCCGAACCAATTGTTTTCAAAATCAATCTATAATCCGTCTGTTTATGTGCACAATATTTTTATTTCTTTTTACTTTCCTTACTTGTAATTATTTTGTACTACCAGTCTTGCAAACACCTTCCTTATTTGATACAATTTGTACCGTTTGAGCTATGACTCCCTAATTTAAAGGAATCTGAGTTTTTAATTGATTCTAATAGGTATTCTTTCTATAATTATAATCTGTCTATATGTATTACCTTATTTTCCACTTAATTTGAGAGCTATGAGTACCCTGCTCTTCTTTAGCACAGACGAATTCATTGTTTTGAACTCTCTCTTACACACATAAGCATACTCACTGTTATCTGTTGTTTCCTACACATCCTCTCCCACTTTCCCTGTTGACTACTGATTACTCAATCGGCTAAAAGCCAAGACTGAGTGATTTTGGGGCTGCTCCACTATTCTACTGCTCTATACATTGCTGATTGTTTGGTCTGCATACTACTGCTCACTTCCCTGCACACTACTGCTCTACATTATCTCATCCTTGACTGGTATGCCCTCTTTTTGATTCGTAGCATCCAAAACAATATGCTTTTAATACATGCTGCACTTTATTTTGTTTCTTCTATGCTTTTACTTATGGTTCTGCTATTCTTATTGCAACTAACATGCCCCTGTGTGATTATCCTTCTATTAATTCGGCATGCCTACTGATTTGCTTAATGCATGTTCTCTCCTACCCCCTAGCCCTAGTACATTTTTAGCATATGATCATGAGCCCTTTTGTTTGAAACCTGGTGTGACTGTCTAAGTTTTGAAATGCTTTCCTTTGTTATCTAGGTGCAATTGTGTTATTACATGTGAACTACTTGCCCCCCACTTCCCTTTTTCCCACTTGTGTTTACTGCCCAGAAATATATGAGGTATTTTGGTTTTGAGTTTGTCAAAACTGTCCCATTGTTTTTCTTTCAAAACTAGTTCTACATGGATCATTTTTTTAAATTGCTTTTCAACTCAATTTCTTTAAAGAAAATTCTATCACACTCTCACTACTCCTAGAGTCTAGGTTCTACCCCCTTCGTGTAAGCATTGCCTTGGGTACCTTTGAGTGACCATTGAACTTTGATGCACAGGGCTGGTAATTCCACACTGCACTTGTTCAACATTTTGGTAGTGTTTGGGTGCTGGTATTGGCCAAGGACCCCATTGGGCCCTTAGAGAGCTTTGATGCACCCAAACCATGGTCAAGGCTGTGAAACTCGAAAGAAGTGAGGTTGGAAGATTGGGCCTGGTTGAAGGCTCCCTATAGAGTAGCTTCTTATTTATTTTTCATTATGTAATTCAGCTATCACGGTTTGTAACAACTTATAAACAACTGAATGGGGCTGTAGTGAATTTGGGAGGGATTATGCATGCTTAGTTTCATTAATGGGTAAAGAACATGTCTATAGGGCTTTACTTACCAATTTGCGTGCCAACTACATGCTTACTTGTGGAGGGATTTGTGAGCCTGTTATTTGCCTTTGTATGTTCCTTTTATGTGTAGTCCTACTTGTTATGTATGTCGCCTAGTATTTTGTCCTTTAAACTTAAGGGTTCAGCCTAGTACTCACCCTGTAGGAATAGTAGTCATAAATGCCTTCGGGACTGATAAGTGATACGAGTAATAGCATGCAGTAGGTAATGATACCATTCCGCGCTTAATACCTTAATAGGGTGGGAAAGGTAGACATGGAGATGATGATCACACGACAACACTATGCGTACGACTGGTTACTGGTGTTGTGTGGATGATCCATGTGTTTTATAAACCTAGGACCCCTTTCCTTTATGTAACTTAGTTTAATACCAAAAAATTCTGTCTTTTTCAACTACCCCGAAACTCCTCTTAATTTTACTACATTATTCCTTCTAAATTCCCTTTTTGTTTATTCAATGGCTTGACTAATTTTCTGTACTTAGACCCTTCCTCAAACAAATTATAGATTCCAATATTCATGTTACATACCTACTCTTATGTGTGAAATTATTTAAATACTTTCTTTCATTAAAGTCACAACATAGCATGGCCGGGAACCACACTAGTGGATCTTGAGGGGCGCCTAACACCTTCCCCTAGAGATAATTTCTAGCGCTTACCCGAACTCTGGTTTTCAAAATTCAAAACCCTTAGTGTCCTAATGCACTTAATCATTAGATGGCGACTCTTCAATTCCAAAAACCCAATTCCCAAATGGGAATAGAGTTGTCTTCCCAAATGTCTTAAACCCGATTTCGCGAGAAAAAGGGGGCGTCGACAGCATGGCGCCTATGTTGGGGAACTTCTTTAGGCTTTTACCACTTCTTGTTATATGTGACTCATTGTTTTCTTTATTGCTTTGTTTAATACCATTATTCAAAATTGACTTGTCTTTTTATTTCTTTTTCTTTAACGCTTTCATTTACTGCTTTCCTTCAATACCGTTGTAATTTTTGAGCAATTATTGTAATCATTATGAACGTGAAAATACACGACAATTTGTTTCATTCTTGTAATTGAATCTTCAACATCATATTCCGCTGGTGCCAAAAAAATACCATAACAACGCTTGATGAGTTGTTGCGCTCTTCCGATATTATTACCCCCTAAATTTGGCAAAGGCATATTTGCGGTAAAACCAGTCGATCAGCGGTGCAGTCGACGGTTTCATGCCTTTCCCTCTTGAGTTATCCGCTCAAGGGTACTGGTCTAGCACCCCATAGAAACCTTATTCTATTTAACTGTACATGCATCACTGTCAAACCTAGTCGAGTCAGTTATGTTATCCACATAATGACTCTTTAAGATAGCCTTATCCAAAGTCCACTGGGTTCCCCTGGGATCCAAATGGACAACACCACACTCTATGCATTTATTTGGAGAACTAAATGATGTTTATGCCAATTATTAATTTATATAGTCGAGTCCAGTGGGGTAAGGGTCTAACACTTTGTTTTGCAGAAAATGAGGCACGAAATCCCCAGATTCGGCATGGTAACCAATATTCACCCGAGGTTGCTAAGTTGGTGGGAGGACCTTCATTCCAGTGACTAGAGTCTCGTCCACAAGTATTTTGGAAACTTACCATCTCTTTTGGAAATTTAGCCAGGCAATAAAATCATAGAGGCTGCGACCTTATTATGGGACAATAATAGATCAGTATTTCGATTTGGGGACCTTGAAATGACCCCGTTGCTCGAAGAAATAGGTGGGTTAGCTGGTATTCCTTGGGAGACTCTGGGTTTGCTCATGCCAGAAAACCTCAAGGGTAAGGGTTTCTTCAAAATGATGGGGTTGAAGAAAAATTCAGACTTGACTTGTTTGAAGGATTCCTATCTTCCTTTCGACTACCTGTATGAGAGGTACGGTCATAGAAAATCCTACCGCACCTATCTAGATGAATTCACCCTCACATCATTGGGGCATATCCACAGGAGGGTTTTCGTCTTTATGTTCTGCTTCTTGGGAATGATAGTGTTTCTTATGAAGAAAGCTAGGATCCATACCAGACTAGCCATGGTCACCAAGACACTAATGGAGGGATTGAAGGGCAGCCTTTCAGCATAGTGCCCATGATTGTTGCTGAGATCTACCGAGCTTTGGAGAACTGTCAACAAGGAGCCAGCCATTTCAAGGGTTGCAACTTAGTACTCCAACTCTAGCTTATAGAATATCTCCAAAAGGGTCGATACCTCCAAGAGCTTCAGGGAAGGCCGGGGAATGATCATTTAGACTTTCACCATCCCAATAGAATGAACTATATGCCTGACATGTTTGCTCGGCCGGGGGATCCTCGAGGATGGGTAGAGTTGTTTGAAAACTTGAAAGAAGACAAAGTGCAATGGATGTTCGAATGGTTCCCCACTGGAGAGTTCATCATCCGCTCTCGCGACGCTCCATTCCTCACACTCATTGGTCTGAGGGGAACTTATCCCTATGTCCCTCTCTGAGTCATGAGGAATGCAGGGAGAAAGCAAGTCATACCAAAGGTCGAGAAGATGAGTCATTTCAGGGCTGATTTCCAAGACGATGATAGCCCATACAAATGTCAAGCTCAACACATGCGAAACCGCAAGATCATCGTGGAAAGGGATTCCATAGAGCCTGATAGATATCATGCCGGCTACACTTCATACTATCCAAGTTGGCTAGAAGAAGATCATGCTGGGTTAGGACAGCCTGGGTCTGTTCGAGGGTCATCGACAAAAGGGCTGAGATACAGGTTAAGTACAGTCAGTTATGCAAAAGGATCAGGGAGTGCGAGAGTGAGCATTAGGAAATTCAAGAAGCAAATCAAAAGTTGATCGAGGAATGGAAGGATATGGCTGTCAGAGCCAACAAGCGCCTCAGGAATTTGGAGTGAGTTTTATTAGAGTTGGAAGGGAAATTCATCCGGAAGATCGAGAATTGCCAAAACGCCGAGGGAAATGAAGGAGGACATTTGGCTAGGGCTTATCTGCTGCTGGGATTGCATAAGATAGTGATGCTGTTCGATGGAGCCAAAGATGCCGAGCATGGGGAAGGTCCTTCTGGGACCAAATAGTTAGAAGTCTCTTTTCTTTTTTGCTTTGAAATGTAATAAGGCCAATGACCATTAGTGATATTTTACTTTATGCAGTTTTGGTGTCGTTTTGGGATTCGTCTTACTTTTATCAATAAAATGAGGCATTTAGCATTATAAGTTCTCCAAATCAACTTGTTGCTACGCCTACCTCGGGCACAATGAGGCACCCAAATTAGGACACGATTTATATTCTTGTACTATGTGTTTAAATATTGCAATAGTTTTCTCGGAATCCGCACTAACTTGTTACCTTTTTGTTGTTTTTACTTTTGTTTTTATTCCCCTCCCTAAAAGATTAGTTCGTGCACTCTGGCATCGTCATCCTACTCCACAAGATCTAAGGGCCCTCCACCTCCTCCTCTTCCAAGTCCTGTCAAAAGCAAGAACAAAGCAAAAATGGAGGACGTGAACAACATCAGAAAGGACAACTCAGCTGAAAGGGTAGAGGTTCCTCAAGGTATTTAGGTGTCCAAAGAAAGTTCCGCCCAGCTTGAACAAAAGTTACTGAAATTTCAAGAAGAACTAGACCAAGTTCAGAACTTGGAAAGCTTGTCATTCTCCCTCACTACTCTAGACGTCAACTTCCCCAATGCTCAAATACCTCCATAGAACATCCCGAAGCCACAGAAACAACCCGCTGCTTATCAAAATTGCAACACATGTCACAACAACACTCTACTCCTCATCCCTGAACCATCAAGTGATCATCCCCACCACACTCTCATCTATGTGGAAACCATGCCACAATACACTCAACCCATTACAAACACACCAGAGTCTGATGACAAAGACTCTCTCATCAAGAACCTGGATGCTGAGCTCAAGAAATTGACTAGCCGAGTCCAGGGCGTTGAAGGGAACAAAGGCATTGAAGAGCTGAATTATGAGGATCTTTGCATTCAGCTAGACATCAAACTTCCCGAGGGGTACAAACTTCCCAAGTTTGAAATGTTTGATGGCTCGGGGGATCCTAGGGTCCATTTAAGGACATACTGTGATAAGCTGGTCGGTGTAAGAAGAGATGAAAAGATTCACATAAAACTCTTCATGAGAAGTTTGAAAGGCGATGCGCTATCTTAATACATTAGCCAAGATCACAAGAAGTGGTCAAGCTGCGTAGGAATGGCGTCCGATTTCATGGACAGATTCAGGTTCAATACAAAAAATGCACCAGACATCTTCTACATCCAGAATCTGAAAAAGAAACCCACTGAGACATTCCGCGAGTATGCTACTCAATGGAGATCCGAGGCCGCTAAATTCAGGCCGGCCTTAAAAGAAGAACAGATGAACCGATTTTTCGTTCGACCTCAGGATCCGCAGTATTATGAGATATTAATGTTGATAGAGGCCAGAAATTCTCCGATATCATCAAGCTAGGAGAAAGGAGTATGGAAGGTATTAAGAGCAGTATGGTCACTAATTTTGAAGCACTGCAGGCTACTAACAATGCCCTACAATCTGGTGCCACGTCCAAGAAAAAAGACATGAGTGCCATGATTGTTGCACAGAGAACCAAGTCCCCAGTAAAATACCAAGCCTACCCGGTACCCCATCTTACATACCAGCCTATACCCAATTACAAAGCACCTCCACCCTCTTACCAAATTCCGTCACCTGCTTACCAATAATCCCCCTCCCCCACATATCAACCTACCTCACCAACATATTCCCAACCTGCACCCGTCTACTAAGCTTATAATGCTCACTACCAATCACCTCCCGCCCGCCAAAACTTCCCCACGCCACGCCCTAACTTCGATCGTAGACCTCCCAAGTAATACATCGCCATCGCCAAGCCATTCGACCAATTCTATGAAAGACTCAAAGCAGCCGGTTATGTCACCCCAATCCCTGCCATAACTCCAAAAAATCCTTCCCAGTGGGTCTATCCAAATAAATCATGTACATACCATCCCGGCATGAAAGGTCATACTATTGATGAGTGCCGATCTCTGAAAGACTAAATCCAAGCTCTAATTGAAAACAAAATCATCGTGGCCAAGGAGCCTGCTCCTAACGTTCGAAACAATCCCTTACCTAATCATAAGGGTGGTGGTGTGCACATGATCGAGGTAGAAGATGATTGGGACCCCAAAGGGTCAATTGGATTAATTGCCAAAGGTGACGAGCCCAAGAAACCAACAGTCATCCTAAATCCAATTATGGTCCAGATCCAGCCCTCTGGGGATGCTGAGGTAAACATGTCCGTGCCTCTCGAGCTTGAAATACCGTCATCCAAAAGGACCACAGAGCCAATTGAGGTGATGTTTGGGTCTCCGAAAGTACCATTTGAAGTTGCTGTGCTACCTCCCAAAATGAGAGTGCTCATTCCTATAGCAATGTCAGCCGTAACGCCATTTCATACAAAGTCCATTCCTTGGGATTACACCGCCGAGGCAAGAAGGAAGGGAAAAACTAGTTCTGGAGAAGCAATTGCAGCGCAATGTATGACCAGGACTGGAAGAATTTATACTCTGGAGTACTTAGTTAAACCAATTAAGCAGGCCTCTGGACGGCCCATTGGAATTGGGCCTAATGATCTCTGGCGGAATATACAGGCAAAAGAATACTCAATTGTTGATCAATTAAACAGAACACCAACACAGATCTCCATTCTAGCTCTACTGCAAAGCTCCGAGACGCACAAGAATGCCCTGATAAAGATACTGAGCGAGGCATACGTACCCAGCAATATAACTGGAGGAGAGATGGAAAACATGGTCGGGCAGGTATTGGTGCGTCATAAAATCATTTTCCATAAGGATGAGTTCCCCCCCTGAAGGTTTAGGCCACAATAAAGCATTGCACATCACTGTGCAGTGCGAAGACTATTTCTTCGCCAGGACTTTGATTGACGGAGGGTCCAGCTTCAACTTTTGTCCTTTGGTGACCCTCAGAGCAATGGGGAAAAGTCTGCATGAAGTCAAGGATGGGGCTATCAACGTTAAAGCTTTTGATGGTTCCCAAAGGTCCACTATTGGGGAGATCATTTTATGTCTGCAAATGGGGCCAACTTGGTTCGATGTTGATTTTTAAGTAATAGACGTCCCAACATCCTACAACTTACTACTGGGACGACCTTGGATCCACGCCACTGGAGCTGTAGCATCAACCTTGCACCAGGCAGTGAAGTTTGAGTGGAATCGCCAAGAGGTGATTATTCATGGTGACTGGAGTAACCCCATATACAGTCGTCAAACCATCCTGGCAATTGAGGGGAGAAGGAAGCTAGGATGAGAAACTTACCACTACATTGAGCGAGCCAACGCCGTGGACAAAGATAAATGGTGGGATAACAAGACAGAGAGTATACTGAATTGGAGCAGGTATGAACCTGGCAAAGGGCTCGGCAAGAACCTCCAGGGAATCACCAAGCCTATCAAACTGAAGAAGCATGGCACCACTTTCGGGTTAGGGTATGGATATACTTGGGAATAATTCCAGAACTGGTCGCCACCGCGGCCCTTACTATCTACTGGAACGCCCGATACCCCACCTGGAACAAACTTTCCAGCTAGCCGACGTCATGTATGGGTTAGAGGAAGATGAAACATTGGCCGCAATGAAGAACCTATTCTTCGAAGATGAAAATATGGACTGTCATGTCATTCTCGAGGAGGAAGGGGAGGAAGGCCCTTCCATGCAGGCGGTGAACCGAGGAGAGTACCTCATCAATTGGTCCATCAAAACCACCCATGCCCGAAGAGCTTCGGGGTAGCAAAGCTGAACAAAGCACTATGCATTAATTTTCTTTTTCATTAGTTGATTTCCTTTCAGTATTATCTCGAAATTTCGAAAAAGAGCTCCGATGTTCAAAATAATTTTGGAATTAATCAAATTATTTCAATTTCTTATTATTTTCTCTGCCATTTACTTTATTTTTTACATAGCATTACTATTACTTATCTTGATGAACCGACGAATGTGACATGCGACGAGGTAATTCAACGAATGGATATAGACTCAAAAGAGGATGAAATACCAGAAGAGGTCGTTAAAGAGGTTGAGGATTTTGAGAATAGGCCTGAGTATAACTTGGACAAAACTGAGGTCGTCAATCTGGGGGATGCAGAGAATGTCAAGGAAACGCGCATCAGTGTTCATCTGTCACCATCAGAAAAGGAGGAGTAGATAGAGTTGTTAAAAGAATTTGAGGACATATTTGCCTGGTCATATGATGATATGACCGGTCTCAATACATGTATTGTAACTCACAAACTGCCAACAGATCCGACATGTCCGCCGGTAAAGCGGAAGCTCAGAAAGTTCAAGCCAGACATGAGTTTGAAAATCAAGGAAGAAGTTACCAAACAAGTCAAAGCCAAGGTCCTCAGGGTAGTGGAATACCCGACATGGTTAGCCAATATTGTGCCAGTGCCAAAGAAGGACGGGAAAGTCAGAATCTGTGTCGACTACCGGGACCTCAACTGGGCTAGTTCGAAAGACGACTTCCCCTTGCCAAATATACACATTCTGATTGACAATTGAGCCATGCACGAGCTGCAGTCATTCGTCGATTATTTTGCTAGGTACCATCAGATATGGATGGACGAAGAAGATGCAGAGAAAACGACTTTTATTACACCGTGGGGATGTATTTCTACAAGATGAGGCCGTTCGGATTAAAGAATGCTAGGGCCACCTACATGAGGGCCATGACTACTATTTTCCATGACATGATACACAAAGAGATCGAGGTGTATGTAGATGATATCATCATCAAATTAAAGAAAGCCACTGACCACATGGAAGATTTAGGAAAGTTCTTCGATAGATTGAGAAGGTATAACCTGAAACTGAATCCCGCCAAATGTACATTCAGGGTTCTTGCCGGAAAACTGGTTGGGTTCATCATAAGTCATCGAGAATAGAACTGGATCCGTCAATGGTTAAGGCCATTCAGGAATTTCCACTGCCAAAGAACAAGAAAGAGGCTATGAGTTTCTTGGGGAGACTCAACTACATCAGCCGATTCATAGCCCAGTCCACTGTCATTTGTGAACCAATCTTTAAGATGTTGAAGAAGGACGCCGCCACTGAATAGACTGATGATTGTCAAAAGGCCTTTGACAGAATCAAGGAATACCTGTCTACGCCGCCAGTACTGGTCCCGCCCGAACCAGGTAGACTGATATTGCTCTACCTTGCAGTACTAGATGGAGCATTCAGTTGTGTTTTAGGACAACACGATCAAACGGGGAGAAAGGAACAAGTCATCTACTATATCAGCAAGAAGTTCACCCCATACGAGGCCCGGTATTCCCTACTAGAACGCACCTGTTGTGCTCTGACTTGGGTAGCTCAAAAGTTGAGGCATTATTTCCATGCCTATACTACTTATATCATATCAAGGATGGATCCGCTGAAGTACATCTTTCAGAAGCCCATGCCCATGGGCAAGCTAGCCAAATGGAAAATCCTGCTAAGTGAGTTTGATATCATCTACGTGACTCAGAAAGCAATCAAAGGACAGGAACTAGCTGATCATCTTGCCGAAAGCCCCGTGGGCAGAGAATACGAGCCTCTAAAGACGTATTTTCCCGATGAGGAGGTTTCTTTCATAGGAGAAGACATCGCAGAATCCTATGATAGCTGGAGAATTTTTTTTGACGGAGTAGCAAATGTGAAAGGCATTGGCATAGGAGCAGTTCTAGTATTAGAAACATGTCAGCATTATCCGATGTCCACCAAACTCAAGTTCCCGTGCACCAACAACATGGCTGAGTACGAAGCCTGCATCTTGGGGCTCAAGTTGGCCATTGACATGAACGTTCAGGAGTCACTAGTGATCGGGGATTCCGACTTGCTCATACATCAGGTTCGGGAAGAATGGGCAACCAAGAACTCCAAGATACTCCCATACCTACGTCATGTACAAGAGTTGAGGAAGAGGTTTACAAAGACAGAGTTCCAGCATGTTCCCAGAATTCAGAATGAGTTCGCCGATGCATTGGCCACTCTATCATCCATGATTCGGCACCCAGATAAGAATTTCATCGATCCTATCCTGGTAAAAATCCAAGATGAACCTGCTTACTGTGCTCATGTCGAGGAAGAAGCAGATGGAAAACCATGGTTCCATGACATTAAGAAGTATCTGTCAACAGGAGAGTATCCAGAACTTGCAAACGCTACTCAAAAGTACATACTGCGAAGGTTATCCAATCACTTCTTTCACAGTGGAGGAATCCTGTATAGGAGGACTCCCGATTTGGGATTACTAAGGTGTGTCGAGACAAAAGAAGCATCTAGGTTGTTTGAGGAGGTTCATGCAGGGACCTATGGCCCACACATGAATGGTTTCATCTTAGCCAAGAAAATACTCCGAGCTGGTTACTTCTAGATGACCATGGAGACAGACTGCATCTAGTATGTTCGGAAATGCCATCTTTGCCAAATTCATGCAGATATGATAAAAGTGCCCCCTAACAAGCTCAATGCGACAAGCTCACCATGGTCATTCGCCACTTGGGGGATGGATGTCATTGGACCTATCGATCTTGCCGCGTCAAACGGGCACAGGTTAATTCTAGTGGCAACTGATTATTCACCAAATGGGTTGAGGCAGCATCATATAAGGCAGTAACCAAGAAGGTTGTGGAAGACTTTGTCCGCGACCGCATCATTTGCCGGTTCGGCATCCCAGAGACGATCATCACTGATAATGGTTCAAATCTCAACAGTGATATGATGAACGCAATGTGTGAGACGTTCAAGATTAAGCACAGGAATTCTACAGCCTACGGACCTCAGATGAATGGAGCTGTAGAAGCGGCCAATAAGAACATCAAGAATATACTAAGAAAAATGATAGAAAAACACAAGCAGTGGCATGAAAAGCTATCATTTGCTCTGTTAGGATACCGTACCACGGTCCGCACATCGACAAGGGCAACTCTCTATATGCTGGTTTACGGTACCGAGGCAGTCATCCCTGCCGAGGTAGAGACTCCCTCCCTGAGAATTATACAGGAAGCGGAACTTGAAGATGCAGAATGGGTAAAAAGTCGCTATGAACAGTTAGCCCTCATAGACGGAAGAAGACTGAATGCATTTTGTCATGGTCAATTCTATCAGAACAGGATGTCTAGAGCCTTCAACAAGAGAGTCAAACCAAAACAGTTTACACCGGGGCAGCTGGCGTTAAAGAAAATTTTTCCACATCAAGATGAAGCCAAGGGGAAGTTCTCTCCCAACTGGCAGGGTCCATACATGGTTCATCTGGTTCTGATAGGCGGAGCCCTCATACTCGTAAAAATGGGTGGAGAAGTCTGTCCAAAGCCAATCAACTCAGATGCAGTCAAACGTTACTATGTGCAATATTTATGCTTTCCTATATGATGTAATTTGAACTACGCCTGACCTGATTCCCATTTAAGAGGGGATAGTAGGCAGCCCTATGAGTTCGGTCACAATTCAACAAAATTTTCATTTCCCCCGACATTGGAAACTAGGGCAGAATTTTAAGGAGGACCCTCAAAATTCAGAAGTTGATTCTCGCCATTCATCGCACGCAGATGTCAGAGGCACCAACTCAGTAAACTGGGGAAGAATTTTGAGGAGGACCCTCAAAATTCCGGAGCAAAAACGATTGTAATATCTTGAACCACGTCATAGTCGTCGGTTCTTCTAAAATGAAAATCATTTTGTTTGTTATCTATTACTTATTTACATCATGTTTTTAAATTATGTTACCAAATTATGCATGGATACTATCAGAATTGGTTTGTTAGCAATGCTACCCGAATGAAAACAAGAGCCGAGTAAGACGAGCGCAGTCCGCGGGAAGATGAACTAACCTTCCCCCTTGACAAAACTCATAATCTTTCATTGAATGAAGACACCCCAAAAACATAGAATCATCGGATACGATTACAAACTCACACTTTTCAGGAATACAATTCTCAGGATCATCACCCATTTTCGAGTGCTACTCGCACGCAACATCCCCAGCAACCACAAGGACAACTAACTGTCAGCTATCACCTCTCAGCTAAGAGATTTAGTTACTCTTCGCCTTTATTTATTGCATTGCATAAGGCTACCTTTCTGCCTTCCGAGGTTAAGCACTGCCTCCATCCCGCACTTCCTTGCATTGCATAAGGCTACTTTTTTGCCTTCCGAGGTTAAGCTCTACCTCTATCCTGCATCTCCTTGCATTGCATAAGGCTACTTTTCTACCTTTCGAGGTTAAGCACTACCTCCATCCTATATCTCCTTGCATTTCATAAGGCTACTTTTATGCCTTCCGAGGTTAAGCTCTACCTCCATCCTGTATCTCCTTGCATTGCATAAGGCTACTTTTCTGCCTTCCGAGTTTAAGCTCTACCTCCATCCTACATTTTATTGCATTGCATAAGGCTACTTTACTGCCTTTCGATGCTAAGCGCTATCTCCATCCTGCATTTCCCTGTATTGCATAAGGTTACTTTTCTACCTTCCGAGACTAAGAACTGTCTCCATCCTGCATGGCTGAAATATCGCCACCTCTTATTTGCATCGGCTGAAATACCACCAGCTTTATTTAAATCTTGCATGACGAAAACATCGCCAATTTTGTTTACATCCCTCATATTGGCTGAAAGATCGCCAAATGCATTTAAATCGTTACATCAGCTAAAAAAATTGCCAGGTTTTTGTTTAAATTTCTGTTGGATGAAATATTGCCATTTATATTTTTCTACATCGGATAATACATCGCCAGCTTTATTTAATTCTCAGTATCAGCTGAAAGATCGCCAGTTTATGTTTAAACCTTTGTCGGCCGAAATATCGCCATTTTATATTTATGCTTTACATCGGCTGAAATACCGCCAAATCTTGAATTTTCATGGGCTGAAATACTGCCAAGCTGTCCAAGGGCGTCAATGTTCGGAGGCACCATTTTCATAGCCCGAGAACGCCATGCCATGGCCCGAGGATCCCGCTTTATATTCTGCACATCATTATTCCAAGGCATCATGGTTCGGAGGCACCATCATCATAGCCCGAGAACATCATTTCATAGCCTGCAAATCCTTTATTATGTGCTTCATCATGGTCTGAGGACGTCATCCTAGCCGTCTAAAGATATCATTCATGGTCCAACGGGAACTTGCATCACGTTTAAAATTATGCACGATATGCTTGTATTACTCAATTGCAGGTACATTAGCTCGAAATGGCCATTATAGCAGGAGTGATCTCGCTCCGGTTCTCGCAACCCATCAATCCCTGACCACCCTTCCCAACCTAAATATTGCGCTTGTCTCTTCAAAATCTCTGTTAGCATACTCCGTCGATGTATCCCGAACAACATATGACCTGATTCCTATGAAACTAGGGATATGTAGGCAGCTCAGAAACCAGAGCTCGGTCAAAACCGTTGCAAGTCGTTTCTCTCGATCAAAATTGGTCATCATATCTTTACCCGAGAACTCTTTCATCTTTCCCGGTTAAAAAGGGGCAGCTGTTGATACCCAATTTTTTCCTATGTATTTTATATACTCAAAATGTTCTCAAAATAGTATGTACATGCATATATAAGCATGCCCAAGAGTTTGGTATTTTTCCCTTATTTTAAAGATTTTAAAATCAATTTGTTGTCTATTTTAATAGTACAAAATTCAATAATTATTTCTAGACTATCATTTTGGTGAATAATTTATTTTATTCTCATATTTACACCCAGATATAATTAAGGTGATTTTTGCATAATTTATTTGGAATTTTTAAAGCTAAATTACTATAATTGCAATTATACCCTATTTTCCGATTAATAGTATTTTATAATTACAAAATTGCTCCCAGAATTTTTTTTAATAAACATTTATATGTTATTAATAAATTTAGTGCTTTAATTGGTTTTTAAAATTATTTTAACTATTTTATTAAAATAAAAAGGGAAGAAATGGCGGTTTAACATTTAGCCTCATCGTTTCAATTATAACCCCTTTGCCTTTCAATTTTAACCACAAATTGAACCCCAATTCCAACCCAAATCCCCTGACCCAATTCTCAAATCACCCATACCCAATTTAATGACCCGGTCCACCTTGATCTAATATGAGCCATTGATCAAGTGAGATCAACGACCCAGGTTTTATTTCCAAAATTAAAATCTAACAACCTCTCCCCAAACCCCTCATTTTCAGACTGTCTCTCTCTCTCTCTCTCTATACTGACTCTTGCTCTCCCTTCTCTTTAGAACCTTCTGGTTCTCTCTCTCATCTCCGATGAATCCACCGCCTCTCCGGCCACCTCCAACCTCACTTCTCTCGACCACCAGCCGCCGTGAAACCTTGTCTCATTGATTCCCTCTATCTTCGAGACTCCAGCAGCATCCACAATATAGAATGGTCATCAGAAGCTTTGCCTGGCTTATCTCCGGTCTTTCTCCGATGGGTTATGGTTCGATGGTGCTACGAGCATCATTATTGACGAGTTTCACAGCCATGTTCCTTACCTCTCACTTGTTTATTCCGAAACCATAATTTTCTTAAAGCTTTGTCTTTTAAACGATTTTTAACTTATTCTTTTGTGTTTTACACTACTCTCTACTCGATCTTTTTGATTTTTCAAGTTTTTAACGTTTTGTTCTTCTTTTAAAACTAGTATTTCTGAACCTATTTTGAAATCACTACATCTTCTAGTCCTATATGTTTGTATTGATATTTCTGCCTGTTTTTGTAATCTTCTGAGCTATCTCCCAATTTCCATGTGTTAATTTGTTCTGACGTTCCACTAATTCTGTGATTTCTTACGTAGGGTTCTTGGTCTTGTGCCTATTATGTTTAAATATGTCTAATTGTCTCTTTTTACTAAAGTGTTCTGCCGATTCTATGTATCTCTTTGAATCCTTGATTTTTTGTATGTGGTTTCTTTGGAGGTTTTTCAGCGACTTGAGTCACTCCCTTGCTTGTGAGATCCTTTCCTTACTTAGTGCTAATTCCCTTTGATTTTCCATCTCGCCCATGATTTTCTGAACCAATTGTTTTCAAAATCAGTTTGTAATCCATCTGTTTATGTGCACAATATTTATATTTCTTTTTACTTTCCTTACTTGTAATTATTTGTACTATTAGTCTTGCAAACACCTTCCTTATTTGATACAATTTGTACCGTTTGAGAAATGATTCCCTAATTTAAATTAATTCGAGTTTTTAATTGATTCTAATAGGTAGTGTTTCTATAATTATAATCAGTCTATATGTATTACCTTATTTTCCACTTAATTTGAAAGCTAAAAGTAGCCTGCTCTTTCTATAGCACAGACGAACAAAAAGTTCATTGTTCTGAACTCTCTCTTACACACACAAGCATACTCAGTGTTCTCTCTTGTTTCCTACACATCCTCTCCCACTTTCCCTCTTGACTACTGATTACTCAGTCAGCGAAAAGCCAAGACTGAGTGATTTTGGGGCTGCTCCACTATTCTATTGCTCTATACATTGTTGATTGTTTGGTCTGCATACTACTACTCACTTCCCTGCACACTACAACTCTACACTTCTCATCCTTGACTGGTATGCCCTCTATTTGATTTGTAGCATCCAAAACAATATGCTTTTAATACATGCTGCACTTTATTTTGTTGTTTCTATGGTTTTACTTATGGTTCTGCTGTTCTTATTGCAACTAACATGCCCCAGTGTGACTATCCTTCTATTAATCCGGCATGCCTACTGATTTGCTTAATGCATGTTCTCTCCTACCCCCTAGCCCTAGTACATTTTCAACATGTGATCATGAGCCCTTTTTTTTGAAACCTGGTGTGACTGTCTAAGTTTTGAAATGCTTTCCTTTGGTATCTAGGTGCAATTGTGTTATTACATGTGAACTACTTGACCCCCATTTCCCTTGTCCATGTTTGTGTTTATTGCCCGGAACTATATGAGGTATTTTGGTTCTGAGTTTGTCAAAACTGTCCTATTGTTTTTCTTTCAAAACTGGTTCTACATGGATCATTTTTTTTAAACCGCTTTTCAACTAAATTTCTTTAAAGAAAATTCTATCACACTCTCACTACTCCTAGAGTATAGGTTCTACCCCCTTCGTGTAAGCATTGCCTTGGGTACCTTTGAGTGCCCATTGAACTTTGATGCACAAGGCTGGTAATTCCACACTGCACTTGTTCAACATTTTGGTAGTGTTTGGGTTCTGATATTGGCCAAGGACCCCATTGGGCCCTTAGGGAGCTTTGCCTCACCCAAACTATGGTCAAGGTTGTGAAACTCGAAAGAAGTGAGGTTGGAAGATTGGGCCTGGTTGAAGGCTCCTTATAGAGTAGCTTTTTATTTATTTTTCATTATGTACTTCAGCTATCACGATTTGTAATAACTTATAAACAACTGATTGGGGCTATAGTGAAATTGGGAGGGATTATGCATGCTTAGAGAACATGTCTATAGGGCTTTACTTACCAATTTGTGCAATAGAAGCCATGTGTAGGACATACATCTCACACCGAGATATCCTGTCTTAAGCTCTTTACTTTCAGATTGTTATACTCACTTTGTAATTAGTTATTAATCAACAAATAACTGTTAAAAACTACTACTACATTTAAATACCATGCTTTAGGAGCTTTATGTGCATTAGATATCATGTTATTTAGGGTTGCAATTGTTGAACGCCTCACCAGCTGTTTAATTTAATAACCTAAGTTTGGTTGACTGTGTCTTCTCTTTAAAACTTGAATTAATATGCATGTTCACCCCTTTTTTAAGGCAAGTAGGCAATACGTACGTTGCCTAGGCAAGCTTTAGGCCCTAATAAGAATCGATTAACCCTATTCTTATCAGTTTAAGACTAATCAGCTTGGTTTAATTTAAATTCTGCCACTCTCATTCCTGTTGTGACTCTTTGTGGGTGACCCTTTTACTGAAAATCCACCTCTATCTGGGAACAAGTTTTTCTTTGCAATCATATATCTATTCTCACTGATTTTTGATTCTTGCTCTATTAAGTTTTCAAACTGCTGGACTACCTTTACTGCCCATAATCGTGCTGCTTTGATTTAAACTACTGTATTTTCAAGTCTTTACCTTTTTTCAAACCAGGTTTTAATAGTTTCCTTAGCATTCTTTTTACTTACCCTAACTGCTGTCACTCGTTCCTTTTCTTTAAAAATCTCTACCTTTGAGACCTTAAAATGTGTTAAAAGAGGTTCCAACTACACGCTTACTTGTGGAGTGATTTGTGAGCCTCTTATTTGCCTTTGTATGATCCTTTTATGTGTAGTCCTACTTGTTATATATGTCGCCTAGTATTTCATCCTTTAAACTTAAAGGTTCAGCCTAGTACTCACCCTGTAGGAATAGTAGTCCTAAATGCCTCCGGGACTGATACGTGGGACGGGTAATAGCATGCAGTTGTTAACGATACCATTCCGCACTTAATACCTTAACGGGGTGGGAAGGGTAGACATGGAGATGATGTTCACACGATAACACTATGCGTACGATTAGTTACCGGTGTTGTGTGGATGATCCATGTCTTTTATAAACCTAGGACCCCTTTCCTTTATGTAACTTAGTTTAATACCAATAAATTCTGTCTTTTTCAACTACCCTGAAACTCCTCTTAATTTTACAACATTATTCCTTCTAAATTCCCTTTTTGTTTATTCAATGGCTTGACTAATTTTTTGTACTTAGACCCTCCCTCAAACAAATTATAGATTCAATATGCATGTTACATACCTACTCTTATGTGTGAAATTATTTAAATACTTTCTTGCATTAAAGTCACAACATAGCATAGCCGGGAACCACACTAGTGGATCTTGAGGGGTGCCTAACACCTTCCCCTTGAGATAATTTCTAGCCCTTACCCGAACTCTGGTTTTCAAAATTCAAAACCCTTAGTGTCCTAATGCACTTAATCATTAGGTGGCGACTCTTCAATTCCAAAAATCCAATTCCCAAACGGGAATAGAGTTGTCTTCCCAAATGTCGTAAACCCAATTTCGTGAGAAAAAGGGGGCATCGACAACCTAAAACCAAGGTCCAAATCCCCAAAATTTAAAAAACCTAGGTTCTACCCAAAACACCCAATTTTCCCCATGAAAACCTTTGATTTGAGTTGAAATCGCGAGAAAAGAAATGACTTACAATCGATTTGGAAGAGTACTTGTCTTTGAAAAATCTCCCAAGAGTGTTTTGGTTTGAAAGGGTTTGAAAAATAGTTGAAATGCATCTAAGTTATGATTTTGAAGGTTACAGGTGTTGTAATCACGACCAACTTTCGCAATTGTGAACCCCTCAAACTGCTAACCTCGCATTTGCAATTTATGTTCGCAATTGCGAACTCGCTTTTGCGATGGTATTGTCGCATTTCCAACGATTGGGGAGTTCAGGGCATTTTCGCATTTGCGAAGGGGCATTCGCATTTGCAATATCGCTTTTGCAATAAAATCATCGCATTTGCGACCCAAGGCAGCACAGGTCGTCTTTGTATTTGTGATGAAATGTTCGCATTTGCGGTCTTACATTTGCGAGCAACGCTTTGCATTTGCGAAGCCTGTATACCTGCAATATACCAGCTAAAAAGCTACAACTTCCTAAGTCCAAATTTCACTCTATGGCCTATCCAAAACTCACATGACCTCTTGGGCTCCAAACCAAACATGCACACTAACCCAAAAATATCATACGAACTTGCTTGCGCGATCAAATCAACAAAATAACATCAACAACTATGAATTTAGCATCAAAATCAAAGAAAAATTTCAAAACTTTCAAAGTATCCAATTTCACAACTACGGATCCGAATCACATCAAACGACTTTCATTTCTTACCAAATTTCACAGACGCATCTTAAATGTCATATTGAACCTGTACCTGGCTCCGAAATCAAAATACGCTCGGATCGTGCACGCAAAATGAGGTGAGAAAAAAGGAGGCTTCTAAGGCCTCAGAACACACAATTTACTTGTAAATCAAGTGATGACCTTTTGGGTCATCTCAGTAACGTCATCAAGCCACTAAGGGCATCCCATCATATCATCTCGATCGCTGTGGGAAAAATTATCGATGTATACTAGCTGATCTGGTGGTAGTGCGTATATAATGCCATAACCTTTCCCATATATATATATATAGGCGTATATAATACCATCTAGTCACGAGTCATTAGGCGTAAGTAAATACATGAAATGCATATGAATTACGTTAATAAAATCTCTCGGTACATCATAAGACCATTATGCCTCTGATTAATATCATAAAATAAACTTTAGCGACTTACGTATTTTTTAGACCCATGAACAAATGATATTATGATATGACACATGGGGAATCAAGAACATAAGCATCTCTAGTATTTCAATGAATATAGTCATTTATGAAAGTTGTGCATTTGCTCGTTTTGTTTGTATCGTATGGATCATGCCAAAAGGAAAGAAGGGATAGCCTTAACATACCTGAGCCGGCTCTCTGGAAAATCCCTCTAACACATGAAAATCGTGATAAAACACGTGACGATAAGACCGGAGTAGGAAAAATTCGTATGATATTCTTGAGGAAGATTGCACCGTACTCCCTTGAAATCGCAAAATCCGGTTGCATCTTCACTTGCATTCTTGGAAGTTAGTGGGCTTGTTTTTTATTGCAAAATTTTTCTAACTTTGATATGGGAGATCAATAATGTTGCTGGAGTCTTTCTTTATGCATAAATGAATGCATCCAACTTCTATCAGTGAAAATTGTATATATTTACAATATTTGTTGTAGAAAATCCATGTTTGATTCATTTAGTTCCACCTCCTCCTTTAGGCTTGATTACTTTGCAATTTGTTGCCACACCTACATACCTCCAAATGTATAGTTTTTCCCTTATAATTATCCAATAATTTCACTTAAATATTTATTCACAAATTTAATAATTAACCAATTACCCACTTAATTAAGACTTATCTCAATTTACTTTAAATAGTACTCACTTTTAATATACCACCTTACTATCATGTCCATGTGGTATCTTTTATGGTACTAGTCCATAAATATCAGATATTTTAGCACGGGCTGTATTTAATCCTAAAATGTCAAACTTCGAAGAAATTTATTTTCTTCAATTTGCTTACCCTCTCACCTTCACAAATTTACTCATCACTTGTTTGAAAAAGCATAATGCTTATAATAATCTCATTTTTTGAGCTTCCATCAATTTACTTATGGCGTACCTTCACGTACAAAAATATGGAGAGTAACATCAGTTCCCTATTTGGAACATCCGTCCTCGAATGTTTACTAATGCACTTATCATTTACATAGATTATGGCTCATGCGAATACTTTAGTACTCTCCTTGCCATCTAGGCAACTGTTCTGTGAATAAATCTAAAGACCAAGGCATTCCCCCTTTAGGCCTCTTTCTCACACCACGACTTGTGGTCGAATTCCTTTCAATCTCGTAACTGTTGCTACCTTCAGTTATGCAGCATGTACAACTTTTTACTTGTATGTTCGCCAATCTCTAGGCCTCACTTCTGGAACACATACAAAGCTTGATAAAATGTTCATCTAAGCATCTATAGGTATAATTAAGTTCTTCGCTCGGTACTTTGTCAAACTTACGAATGTTGTTATACCTTCGTAGATCCGCTTATCCATTCGTTTGACTTTACTGCATCTAGGTAGGCCATACTATATCATAATTCTTACTTCGATTTATCGTTTCTGATGTCTGCTACCGAACTCCAGGTTACTTTCGTTTCTTATCCCATATGTATAAATCTAAGTCCTTTAATGCTTCCTTATTACTTGTTTATCTTAAGAATGGCAGCCTAATCTCACATCATACTTTGTGACTTTTGTCCATCGACTATTGATTCACCTTAATATTGATCTATCATCTACCAATGATAACTTTATCTCTTATGTAACGCTGCTACTAGGGCTCACGTCTTATTAGGGACACCTGGAGTAATTAGATTGATCCACCTATGGGCGATACTATACTTTTATAACCGTATTTTATAGCATCCCAATATGAATGACCTTACATATGTATTTTATACTTTCATAATCATATTTTATAGCATCCCAATATGACTCACCTTATATGGGTATTTCAATCCTGTACAATTCATGAAATTCTCTTCAAGTCATTACTCAATCGAAGGCCCAAACGTCATCTTTTATCTATCGTAATCACACCCTCATTCCACTCTAGATGTTGTTAGTCTTAGATTCCTTTAAGTTCATTCAAGCTATACAAAACTTTCTATAACTTAGAGAAACCATTAGCTCTCTTGTTTTCAAGGGCTTAATCTCGAGGATTTATCCATTCTCGTCACCTTCTTACTTTCCTTTCTTAGGTATGTGATCACGCCCAACTATGTCTTCTAAAAGACAAAATGGTTGTTGCAAATATAATTCGGTTTTAAGTTCAGAGTCGAATCCTCAGAGAACTAACCTATCTATTACAACTCTTGTCAATGCTATTATCAATTCAAACAATTTACAGTTGCAAGATTTTTATCAATAACAATTGGGTTTTTGTTTAACTACTTCAAATGATATTAAAAATAACAATATTCTAAATCAAAGATAATTCAATGGTAAAAAGGTCTAGGGCATTAATTTCTCTATTACTAGTTTAAGTCTTAACTCCTTTGCTATAATCTCACCGTAATACTCTATGAGGATTATCTGCTATGGGATATCGTAATTATCTCTCGATCAACTATGATAATTCACTAGAGCATTCTCTCGAACTACTCTAGTTGACAATTTGTGCAGTTCTGAATTATTCCACCAAAGTTTCGTTATCTCTAACCCCACTTTTAAGCTCAAGTAATGAATCTCTTCAATTACTCAAAGGTGGTGTTGTTCAACAACAGTCTAACCTAGTATTCTTTATCAATCAACACAAGGCAATTAGACACGATTAATCAAGGGACCGTTTAATTAATCACCATACACAATGTAGTTGAACAATCATATAATAAATCCGGTTCGATTATAACAGAGTTGAGTCAAAACTTCATCCAACAATTGGTTCCATCAACCCTAGATCAAATATTTAGCTACTCATAACAAAGCAATATAAAACTACTAAATTGTTCATAATGTGTAATTGCAATAATAAAGAGAAGATAGAAAAAGTCTAATGTTTGGTTGATCTTCTCTCACTTGTTCTTGCCTCCAAAAGTGTCTAAAAACAAGCTAGAAACTTTCTTGGGCGAGCTTCTTGAGTTTATAAGGGTTTGGAATAAGTTTTCTCTGAGTTACACTTTGGTCCAAAAAGTTCTGGGCAACTGCATAGTTCACCGCTGCCGCGGCATATCGCGGCGCGATAGCGGTGAGAGGTAAACATTTTGCCTCGTGTCTTTGGCCTGTCGCGGTCCAACCACAGTCACGGTGGATTCTAACCGAGTCCACTTGTTGCTTCTTTCCGCTCGGGTGCTTCTTGATTAGACGTTTGCTTCACATTATTGACTCCAAAACACTCCATAGTTCTTCCTAACTTGGATTAGTTCCTGCGAAGCAAAAGAACACCAATTAGAGCATTTTGTTATCATTTAGCCTATAAAACAACAATAAATCATGGTATAATTAGGGTGTCAATATCGTCTATGTAGCTTATTATCAATATGTTAATGCTATCCCTTCCTTCTTTTTGACATGATCTATATGGCACAAACAAAACGAGTAAATGCACAACTTCCATAAATGACTCTATTTGTAGAAATACTAGAGATGCTTATGTTCTGGATTCCACATGTGTCCTATTATTCTATCATCCGATAATGGGTCACAAAAATACGTAAGTAGGTAAATTTTATTTCATGATATTAATCAGAGGCATAAAGGTCGTATGACGTATCGAGAGATTTTATTAATGTATTTCATGTATTTATATATTTACATTGACCCATGTCATTGATTGCGTTACACACACACACACACACACACACACACACATATATATATATATATATGTGTGTGTATATGGGATATGGGAAAGGTTATGGAATTATATATGCACCACCACCTGATTAGCTGGTATACGTTGATGATTTACCCACAATGGCCGAGATGATATAATGGGATGCCCTCAGAGGCTGATGATGTTATGAAATATGTACCTATGCACGACATGACATTCATACGCATATGCATGACACTATAAGTATTTCATGATTTACAAAGTTTTCCATACTTACAGGTTGAGTCATTTACTTTATATTTCTTTCATGTTTGTTATGTACTTATTTTATGTGCCTCACATACTCGGTACATTATTTGTAGTGACATCCCTTTTGCCTAGAGACGCTGCATTTCATGCATGCAAGTCATGATAGACAGATCAAGAGCCCTTCAAGTAGGCTATCAGCTCAGCAGAAGATGTTGGTATGCACCATTTTCTTCGGAGTCGCTTGTTTGGTTAGTATGATTTAGATGTGTATTGTTTGGAATGGCAGGACTCTGCCCGACCTTTATGAAAATTATGTATTCTTAGAGGCTTGTAGATATTTTTCATGTACATAAAAGATTCTATGGCCTTGTCGGTCTATGTTCAGTGTACGAGTGGTTGTTTTGCTCTTCTGCGCCCGCATGTCTTATGTATTAGTTGGTATCACATGTTGTACCCCACTTATCTCGTGGCAGCCTTCTGGCTCAGTTATCTATGATAGTATGACATGAAAAGATACATTATGTTGGTACTCGGTTGAGTAAGGTACCGGGTGCCCGTCGTGGCCCATCGGTTTGGGTCGTGACACCTGTCATAAAACCTCATCGCTTTACTATACTTCAGCTTGTGACCTCTACGTATCTATTTATACTATTCATATCTTTCAACTTGCTTGCACCATAGATTCCCTTATGTAATTCTAGAACAACAAGCGAGACATCACTTCGTCTCTAATTGTTCTGCACTCTCTTGGCTAGATCTCTTGGTACCTAAAAACCATATGCTGGAAGACATGTCACTAACGACGCCACTATCATTCTTGGATATTGAAACCCAACATATCTATCCCTCTATCTGGAGTATGGATTATTCACAACATTCTGCACCTGAGTATCTTGTAAGTTGTTCACTTTTACCTTACTTACCTTAAAATCTCGCATCATATCTTCTATATCTTTCATAACCCCCCTTCCACAGAGGTATGATTCATATCCACAACTTGAAGGTCTATTATAATACTTTCACCTCTGGCGCATACATAATCCGATGGGAGCTTAATACTGACTGCTTATGAGGTTGGTCCACTTCTAACTGGCTTTATCGTAGTGCCGTTTTAAAATATGGCTACAGTACTATCTCTCTTGTACCTATGATATCTAAGAGTAATCCTACAATGTTCTCAATCACGAGGTCTATAATTTTCTGGGTCCAATAATCAGATTCTTGATTTACTTCGTTGATGTAACTCTTTAGTTTCATCCTCCTTCTGATCAGTCTTTATGTATGCTTAAGCTATCTCTCAATCTGTGGCTCATGGTATCAGTTATTACTTTTAGCCTTTCATAGGCGCTATGGAATATCCACGATACAATCTTTTAATAATTCAATCCTTTATCTATGACCTAGGCTCAATTATTTCTTTTAACTTATACCAGAATCTTCTACGATTGTATGGTTGTCAACATATGCATTGCATGGATACAACAACAACAACCCAGTGTATTCCCACAAGTGAGGTCTGGGGAGGGTAATATGTACCCAGACCTTACCCCTCCCCTGAAGGGCAGAGAGGCTATTTCCAGGATATGTTGCATGGATAATACTCCAAAATCTTAAGTGCGTTCATAACGTAACTAACTCTGGATCATTAATCAAATAATTCTTTTCGTTCCTTCTCAGCTTTCTTTTAATGTAAGCAATTACATTTCCTGGTCTTCCCGCCCCCTTTGTTGCATGCATACTTAGCTTACCTTAGTGCTCGCACATATTGGAATACCATACAACTTAGGTGATCTTGAATATCACTTCTGATTTTACTTCCCGTTCATTAGCCACAGTAGGTGCCACTTTCTTATGGAGCGCATAAAATGTTGTTGTGATCCTGTTGTTACAAGACTATTTCCTCTTTAAGTCACTGAGCTTAGGTTGAAGACTTTTTCCTTACTTCCTCAGCTAGTCTTTCATTGTAGTACTTAGGGAGGATCCTCTGATTCTTTCAAGGCTGCGAGCTTATTACATTGTTTATTCGACGAATTTTTGTTTGGTTCTTTCATACTTGTAATTATCCTTACTTACTTACCTTCATGCCCTTGTGCTCATAAGGCTTCTTCTGAGCTGATATTTTGATTGTCTTCCTGGTGGCACTCTCTTTTATCTTTGTAACCTGCATAAGGTACCTCTACTACCCCAACTTCTATCTTAATGTTTCTCAAGGTTATGATTTCATACATGCGAGACTGAATGCCTCATGTTGGAGTTCATTATGTTTATCTTGCACGATTTGTTGATTTGTCTGTATCCTCTTGTCTAGCTATAACTAGTCTCTTCCTGAATCAATTGCTAACTACTCATTGGCCCATTCTCATACCAATATTTCCGCGAAATCTTTCTTGGGTTATTTCCTTTGTCTAACTTACCTCTCACACTGGCTCCTTATTTATCAATAACATTCTGGAAAGGAACCCTTACTTCCTTTCCTTGAGGTTGTGCTTGCATAATATTCTTGAATTTTAGCATATCTGTAGGATTTGGATAAGTGCAATCTCATCCCTTTCTCATTTTTATCGCATTCTTGCTTTACCATTCCATATTCACTAGAAGCACTTAATTTTGACTTAATGCCACATCACTCCATATTCCCCCCCCCCTTTCGGGAGTGCTAAGATTTGAAGCCACGAGGATCTACCTATAGATGTTCTACCTCTTCATATTTGTTGTCTTTTCATATCATTGACGACCCTTACTCGCCTTGCGGAAACCCTTCTGTACCAAGGATAACAAAATTCCTTACTCGCGAGGGTGATACTTAGCATAATTGGAACATACAATCCCTTAGGCTTAACTTTGCTTAAATTGCTTGCTTTAGGGAAGCGTCTTCCTGAATGACCATTCTCTGATTTTCTCATAAATCTTATTTTGTTGTCCATTCTATTATCGCCTACAACGAAATCTTAAATTCTCATGATGCCAACCATTATAACATCACTTAGTTCCTAATTTATGTTTAGTTTATCTTGTTCACTAGTCCATACTAATTTTTATTACTCTGGGGTCTAATATTTTCTTTTGGTAATCGCAATAGAGTTGCGAACTTATTTCTTGAAATGAGGATATGACCTTATGGCCTATACTATTTTGTTGTCTCAAGGCCAGTCACCTATCTTCTTGTCCTTCACTTGACTATAGACTCTGTAATATTGTCATTTTTTGGATCTACTGTTTCCATCCATGTATCGCATCTTACTCATAATGCTCTATTAATTCTCTTCTTATTTCTCGCTAACTTCTATGTCTATTACTTTATCCTGAAAACTAGAGCAAGACATTCCTCTGCTTTTAGCTCCCCTTTGCTCCATCCATTATCTCTTCGGGTTGCCTAACATTATCTCTCTACTAGGGATAGGAGCCACTCTAAGGTAATATTTATCCCGTCTAGGCTTACAATGCCTATCTTTGTAATACTCATATCTAGTTGTACTATTTTAGAGTGCACCACCTAGATATCTCACGAGAAGATTCATTATTATGTTTGCACTATCCTTCGGAAATGTCAACTAATACTAACAATCCATCCACCATTTTGGGTCACTCTAACCCCAGTCGATCCTGATATCCCATTCTTCTCTTATACTACTTTTGTTAGCCCCGTAGGGCATAAATGAGATGGGTGTGGCCAATTGAACATTCCTCCATTATTGTCACTCAAAAGGCTTATATTTCTCTGCCTAAATTATAAATACTGATATTTTTCATTAACTGGGCGCCTCATACCCTTCTTCACCTTGCTTCTTTTTTTTGTTGAAACTTGTATCTCCCTTCTGAATCTCTCCTTTCTTTTCACCATATGGGTGGATAAATATTATTGCCTTGATTAAGGATCCTTATGAAGAGGCTTACATGTCTTAGTACACACATGATCTACTGAAGACCTTACATTTACTAATTATAAACATCATGAAAACTCAAGTTCCTCTGACTCAACTTTTCCATAACCACATGCAATCTTTTACCAACGGTCTTTCTAGATGTAGGCATCATCATATTATGAGAAAGATAGAGTTTAGGAATTTGAGTTCTTACAACTGAGCTCTACCACACGATCTAGAGTAAGAAGAAAGAGTGACAGTCTTAAATGCCTTGTAGCATCCTACTTATAAGTGTGGTGCATGACACACCCATAAACAAGACTCTACTAGACACGACTTGTAGACTCCCTAGGACAGAACTGCTCTGATACAACTTTTTTCACGACCCAAACCGATGGACCGCGCGGACACCCAGTGCCTTACTCATCTGAGTACCAACATGGCGTATCTTTCCTATTGTACTTTAATTGCCAAATGGGCCAAATGGGCTGTCATGGCTAAACAAAATAAACATAGGGGAATACTAAATATAGGATGATCCAACCTGGTATTAAAATTTATACATGTGATATACGGTCTTATAAGGCCAACATGATCATCTATAAACTCAAAATATTGGCCGGAAAGGCCATACAAGCATCTGTATACAAGACATCTATCTACAAGCCTCTAAGAGTGCATAAATAACATAAAGGTCAAGACAGGGCCCCGCCATACCCAAAAAAAAGCGTCTAAATCATACTGAATAAATAAGCAACTCCGGAGAAAATGGAGCGCACCAATATCTTTCGCTAAGCTGATAGCCTACTTGGAGGACTCTCGATCTGTCTATCGGGACCTGCGGGCATAAAACAAAGAGTCCCTAGGCAAAAGGAACAACAGTACGAATAATGTACCAAGTATGTAAGGCACATAAATAAGTATATAAAAGACATGAAAGAACATTGTTGTCCCAAGTAAAGGTTAGTTTTGAAGACTGACAAAGGAACTCATGATGAACCAGGTCCATCCCTCAGGTGCACAAAAACGGGCATATTTGAGCATGTGGGTTGCACATGAAGGAGATAAGCTTAACTTGGTGTATTTAATATCTCCTGATCGAAAAGGTTGCATAATTGATAAGGAGAAGGACTCCTTAATCAAAGAGAACACTATTCAAGATAGGGAAGGAGTTAGAAGTTTAAATCAACTAGAACACTTCCACCAAGGAAGAGTTGCGTCAGAACTCTAGTTATTTCTTCATCTACTAACTATATAAATTGCAGGATGTTCTCAAATTAAAGTGTTTCACAAAAACGCATAAGTTAAATGTGAATTGGGAGCAAAATAGTAAGGCTTTTTGCAAGCAATTCGTGTGTGATTCATGTGTGCAAACCTAAAGCTACATGAACAAGATTGAAAAACCAACTCCATAAAGAGTTTTATGTGTCTTTCTTTTATTCTAGTTCAATTGTAGTAGGTGTTTTAATATTGTACCTTTCAGCTTTCATAGAAGCAATTGTATTAGGTACTTTGATTATTCAAGCTAGAGTTAACTTGAAGTTGTCGCATCAGTTAGAGGCTGGTTGCCACAATTGGATTAGAGTTAATCCTTAGGTTTACAAAGAGTTTTGTGAAAGCAGTTTTGGCTCAGTGATTTTAGTGGAAGTTCGGGAAAATCCTACTGAGTAGTAGGTCGTGGTTTTTTCCACCTTTCGAGCAAGGTATTTTCCATGTAAAAATCTTTGTGTTCTTTATTTTATGTACTTTTAATTCCGCAAACAGTAGTCGTTAGTACACCTAGAAGAACCAAGTCCTTCCAGAAGCAGTTTAAGCAAAGATTGGGTACCACACAAATCAACCCCCCCTCCCCCGTGCGGTATTGACGTTTAGAACGTCAAACATGAAGTAAATGACTCAACTTGTAAGTCTGGATAACTCTATAAATCATGAAATACTTATAGTGCCATCCATATACGTATGAATGTCATGTCGTGCATATACACATGTGTTCGTAACATCATCAAGTGTAACGATCCGACCGATCATTTTGAGCATTTGCACTCCGCTTGCCAGTTCTCAGGCATGACTAACCACGTATGATGTATTATGACTGATGTGAATCGTCGGTTTTGGTTTTCAGGATAACCGGAATAGATTTGGAAGAGTAATTCTCAATTTGAAGCTTTAAATTTAAAACGTTTGTCTAAGTTTTGACTTTTTAGTAATTTATCTAGGATTTGGATTTTTATGATTTGGTTATCTCTATTAGGTGATTTGGGACTTAGGAGAATGATCAGAATGTATTTTGGAGGTCCTTGGAAGATTTAGGCTTGGATTGGCGAAATTAGAAATTTGGCATTTTCGGTTGGCATTCGAAATTTGATATCAGGGTCAGAATGGAATTTCGAAAATTGGAATAGGTCCGTTGTGTAATTTTTGATATGTGTGTAAAATTTCAGGCCATTCGGATGAGTTTTGATAGGTTTTGCATCATTTGCGAAATTTGGAAGTTTGGAAAACCTTAGGCTTGAATCTGAGGGTGATTTGATGTTTTGATGTTGTTTTGAGCATTCCGAAGGTTGGAACAAGTTTGAATGATGTTATGGGATGTGTTGGCATATTTTGTTGACGTCCCGAGGGCATATGGTGTGTTTCGGATGCTCAACGGGTCACATTTAGACTTGAAAAGTTGGCAGTTTTGCTGGTATTTCTGTTGCAGAAGGTCCTTCTTTGAGATCGTGAAGAGAAGGACGTTATTGCAAGGGAAAGGTCTGAGACTACTTGTTTCTTCTTCACGTTCGAGAACATGGTTCCGCGTTCACATCAGGCATGGCATATGGAGCATCGCATTGGTAAGTATGTGTTCGCGTAGTGTTGGGTCTGAGCTGAGGCAGCATGGTTATCACTTCGCGTTCGCAATGTCAGTTCTACTATTGCGGAATTCAGTCAGTGGTGCTTAATGCAATCGTGAAGGTTATTATGCAATCGCATAGGGTCATTCAGGGCAGAATGTTTATCCGGGCAGAATGTGTATTGCGGTAGCTGTGTATCTGGGCAGAATGTTTAAAGTTCAAAATGAGGGTTTGAGTGCATAATTTCAAAATTCAATAGAGAGCTCGGGAGAAGGCGATTTTGGAGGGGATTTTCAGATGATTTATTGGGGTAAGTGTTCTTCACTCAAATTAGGTTAAATCCCATGATTATGTCTTGATTTTTATCATTTAATTTGGGAATTTGGGGTGAAAATTGAGGAAAATGGAAGAAAATTTGATTAGTTAATTTTGGAGATTTTGGATGGCCATTTGATGTCGGACTTTGGTGAATTTGATATGGGTAGACTCGGGAGCGAATGGGTTTTCCAGTTTTGTGATTTTTATTGGATTCCGAGACGTGGGCCCAAGGGCCGGGTTTGATCTAATTTTGGGATTTTGAGTTAATTTGATTATTTTCGGTTGGGATTTGTTCCTTTAGCGTATATTGATGATAATATACTGATTCTAGTTAGATTTAGAGAATTTGGAGGCCGATTCGAGAGGCAAAGGCATCGCAAGTTAGAGTTTGGACCAGTTCGAGGTGTGCAATAATTGTAATTGTTGTTCTGAGGGTATGAAACCCCGGACATCATTTCACTACTTTGAGGTGACACACACACTAGATGACGAGCATGGCATCGTGCACCGGTGTTTTGAAAAGTATTTCTATATCTTGAGCCGAATGCCATAGTTGGGCCTCGTGCCAACTATTTTGGACCCTTAGGGGCATTTTACTACTATTCCTTACTGTTTGACTTAATATTTGTACTCAGTCATGCTGTGTTTTACTAATTTCATAACTCAGCCTTATTTACTCAATTTTGATATTATAAATGATATCTTGGGTTGAACGCCCCTTTTCTACTGTTAGCTCGAGTGGCTTGAGAGGTTTCTTACTGAGTGAGGCCAAGGGCCTGTGTTATAAGGATAATATGGGATCGAGCTACACATTGCAACAGGTTGTTACTAATTCATTATATTGTGAGGCCGAGGGCTTGATTGATCTATGTCACGAGGTGGCTTGTTATTATGAGGCCGAGGGCCTGATTTATTATACCACGAGATAGCTTGTTATAACACTTGGGTTGTAGGAGCCCCTCCGGAGTCTGAACACCCCAGTGAGCATGGGTACCCAGTGTGAGTGATGTGATATAGCCAGAGGGGCTGCTGTTGATTTATATTGATGCCCGAGGGGCTGTTACTGATTCATGTTGTTGCCCGAGGGGCTGATTACGAGTGATTGTGAGATAGCCTGAGGGGCTGGTTTTATTGATATTATGCCCGACGAGAGGTTTATGATACATGCCTTGCCCAAGGGGCTATTTGTGATTTATGTTGCCCGAGGGGTTGTATACGAGTGAGTTTTGCCCGAGGGGCTGATCATCTTTTCACCATTTTACTCACTATTTTTTCACTTCGTTTTGAAAAGTTATTGAAAGACAGTTTCAAAGAATTTTTACTGAAATTTGATTTTAACGAGATTACATGGTTTATATATTGTTTTGGAGAACATAATTTACTTACATGTGGTGTTATGACGTGGATTATGTATTTTCTTACTGCTCATTCTTTATTAATTTTTGTTACTTACTAATTTGGCGTACTCACATTATTCCCTGCACCTCGTGTGCAGATTCAGGTATTTCTGAACCCGGTAGTGGGTGTTGATTTCTCAGTGGCAAGTTCATCAGAGTTAGTAAGGTAGCTGCCTGGCGATCGCATCCTTGCTTTTCTCCCTCCTTATTCTCCCTTAGTGTTTCCTGTGATTTTCCCGACCATGTTGGTCTTGAGTTTGTTAGATAGTTGTAATAAATGCTCATGACTAGTGACACCCCGATGTCGGACTTGTGTATTTAATCCGCACTGGTTATTTAGACTTATATTGTTAGATATTTTGTTAATTAATGGCTTAAAATGACTTTGATGCAATAATGGTTCGATTGGAAATTGTCTTGGCTATCCTAGTTTTACGATAGGCGCCATCACGATTGGGTTAGTTTTAGGGTCGTAAAAAGTTGGTATCAAAGCCTAGGTTAATAGGTGTAATGAGTCATGAGCGGGTTTAGTAGAGTCTCGCGGATCGGCATGGAGTAACTCTTCGATAGGCTGCAGAACCTTTAGGAAATCCCACATTCTTGAATTCTTATCCTACGACATTGATTCAGATTGAAATGTAACTCTTTGAATTCCTTCCACGTGTTCGTATGCACGCATGAGCGCTTAGTATCAGCGGCGCATCGACGACTTATGATTCCCTGATTGAGGGGCGATATGTGATTTCTGTGTGTTGATGTTAGGCCAGTCTGGAGCATTTGAGGATGGATTTTTTCCTGTATCTTGAGCATTGAGGCATTGATTGTGTGAGAGCATGCTTTTGGATTTATATGTCCGATAGTGACCCTATTAGTGGTAGTGATGATTGGATAGCTATATGATGAGTATGATGTGACTACGAGATGCGTTCATATAATTTAGATGTGATAAGAAGGGTCTACTTGAGGGTAGGAAGAACGATTTGGTGCTTGATTTCAATCTTGGTTTGATATGTAGCCCCGAGTTATGGGCGTGTTGAAGTATCTTTTCGTGTTTTCTAGTTTTGGAATGAAATAAATTCCATATCGTGATATGAGTTCCGAGTCAGGAAGGTTAAGTGATCGGGTAATAGTTGTCGACGCCCCTTTTTTCTCACGAAATCGGGTTTATGACATTTGGGAGGACAACTCGTTCCCTTTTTAGGATTTGGGTTTTTTTTGGAATTAAAGAGTCACCACCTAATGATTAAAGTGTATTAGGACACTAATAAGGGGTTTGAGTTTGAAGAACCAGAGTTCGGGTAAGGGTTAGAAATTATCTCGAGGGGAAGGTGTTAGGCACCCCTCAAGATCCATTAGTGTGGTTCCCAGCCATGCAACAGTTGTGACTTCACATAATCAAACAAGAAATTTAGGGCTCAAATAAAGGGATTGCATACAACGTTGCAAATAAGTTGAAAATCTTTGAAGAATGTAAAGAGAGCAGAAATTTGAAAAGATTTAAGCAGTTCTAAAGAAAGCAGATAAAGACAAGTAAAGGGAAAAAGGTTCCTAGGTTTGTGATTAATATGGATCACGTCAATGCAATATCAAGTAATCACTCCTCAGAAGAGGGGCTACATCAGATATTAGCGCATCGGTCATCATCTCCAAATTCTACCCTTCCCACCCGACAAAGGTTATTTAAAACGCGTGGGTTGGTCACGAATACTTGTTGCGTGCTATTACTCGTCCCGTCCTATAGGTCCCGGAGGGCATTTAGGACTACTATTCCTACAAAGTAAGTACTAGGCTGGACCCCTTAGGTATAAAGGATAAAATGCTAAGCGACATACATAACAAATAAGAATGCACATAAAGGAGCATACAAGGACAAATAAGGCTCACAGATCCCTCCATAAGTGAACACGTAATCAGCACGTCTCAAACACATTTAAGGACTCAAAGATAGGAGTTTTTAAAGAAGAGGAATAGGTAACAACATGTTGAGCAAGTAAAAGAACCGTTGAAGCAAGGTTTTGAAAAATAAAGTAAAGACTTAGTAGCTTAACTAGATATAGAACAAGTATCAAAATAGCACGATTCTGGGCAGAAAAGGTAACCCAGTAGTTTGAAAAAACATAATAGAACAAGAATCAAAAAGTCGGTGAGAGTAAATAGATGCACGATTTAAAAATTTGTTTCCAGATAAAGATGGATTTCCAGTAAAACAGAGTGAACTTCAGAGAATCAAAACAAGGACGCGAGTGGCAGAGTTCAAATTAAAAGAGGCTGGTTAGTCTTAAACTGGAAAAACACATGATTAATCGATTCTTATTAGGCCAAAAGTTTGCCTAGGCGTCGTATGCATTGCCTAATTATCTTAAAAGCGTGACCATGCATATTTGATTCTAGTTTTAAAAGGACGCAGTTAACCAGTCTTGTATTATTATATTAAGCATGCTAATGAGGTGTTTAACAATTGCAACTCATATAAAATAAAACCCTAAGTGACAGTATGTCTAATGCACATAGAAGTTCCTAAAATATGGTCTCTAAATGCTAATGAGAAAGCAACAGCCTTATAACCGTTATTTGCTAGTTATTAACTAATCATGATTACGAAATGAGTATAATAACAAGCTAAAAGTAAAGGGCTTAAAGTAGGATCTCTAATGTATGAGATGCATGTCCTACACACGATATCTATTGCGCAAATAGGTAAATAAAGTCCTATAAGCATGTTTTCTATCCATTACTTAAACTAAGCATGCATAACCCCCCATATTCACTATCCAAACCCTAATCATTCGTTTACAAATTATAACAAACCAATGATAGCTGAATTACAATAATAAAGAATAAAATAAGAAGTTATTCTATAGGGAGCCTTCAATTAGGCCCAATCTTCCAACCTCACTCCTTTCAAGTTTCATAGCCTTTGCCATGGTCTGGGTGCGGCAAAGCTCCCTAAGGCCCCATTGGGTCCCTGACTAATACCAGCACCCAAATACTTACCAAAATATTGAACAAGTGCAGTGTGGAACTACTAGCCTTGTGCATCAAAGTTCAGTGAGTACTCAGGGGTACCCAAAGCAATGCTTACACAAAGGGGGTAGAACATAATCTCTAAGAGTAGTGAAAGTGCTTGATATAGTTTTAAAGGAATTGAGTTGAGAAAAATAGTTTAAAAATGGTCCATCTAGAATCAGTTTCTGAAAGAAAACAATAGAAGAGTGTAACAGTTTTGGAAGAAGATGAATATGACAATCTCAGAACTAGAATATCACACATGGTTCAGGGGAGCAAACACAAACATGGGAAAGGGGAAATGGGGACAAGTAGTTCCCATGTAAGAGCATATTTGCACATACGCAGACATCAAAGAAGGAATTTCTGGACTTAAACAGTCACAACACATTTCATCACAAAGTGTTCATGCCAGGAGCTTAACAGCATTAGATTGAGAGATGCCAAACAGGTTCACATATCATGTTCAGGGAAGGGGTTAAGGATTACTTAGTAGCTAGGATGGTCGTGAATGCATGCTGATAATGTACTGGGAGTAAGGAAGAATTGTAGTAAACAAGTAGGGGAAGCAGTAGACATGACGAATTAACGGAAGGGTAATCACATCAATGAACTATCAAAGAGGCATGCTAATTGCAATGTAAACAGCAGAACCATAAGTCGAAGCATAAAAGAAATAAGAGAAAGTGAAATACTAATAAAAATATGTTGTTTTGGATGTTGTAAATCAAATAGAAGACATACCAGTCAAGAGTGAGTGAATAGAGCAGTAGTGTGTAAGGAAGTAGAGCAATGGACAGTAGCGTGCGGGGCAAAAGAGAAGCAATGTATAGAGCAATAAAATAGTAGAGTAACAAGTTACTCAGTCTTGGATTTCAGCCGACTGGGTAGCCAGTAGTCAATAAGAGAAGCGAGAGAGAATGTGTAGGAAAGTAAGAGAGAACAATGAGTATGCTTTTTGATATGCAGTGTGCTAAAGTATTTATAGTTTTGAAAATAAGTAGAGAATAAGGTAACAAGTACTGACTTAACATAATCATAGAAACAATACCAATTGGAATCAATCACAGGACCAAACTCCTTTTAATTAGGGAGTCATGTTTCGAATGGGTACAAGCTATGTCACATAAGGAAAGAATCACTTAGACTACTGGCTCTACCATAATAGGAGTAGTAAAGTATGTAACACGTAATAAAGGCCAAATACATAATATTTTAAGTAAGGAAAATATATACTGAATAATTGAAAGTATGTTTATGCGCATAAATATGGTAACAATATAAATTAATTCTGAAAATTAGTCAAAGAATCACGGACGAGACTAAAATCACAAGGAATTAGTTCTAAGTAAGGAAAGCATCTCACAAATAAGGAAGTGATTCAAAATCTGTGAAAAATTTCTAAGGAAAACATATGCAAAATCATGGATTCAAAGAGATGTACAGAATCAGCAGAATATTTGGTAAATAATGAATAATTAGACCTATTAAACACAGGAGGCACGAAAATCAGAGATCCCTAAGCAAGAAATCATAGAAACAGTAAAAGGTTGGAAACCCTAACAACAAAATTGAAGCATGGAACTTAGAGAGTAACCCAGAAGAACACACAAACAAGCAAATAATACAAACACAAACATATAGTACTCAAAATCAGAAAATAAAGTGATTTCGAAAAGGGGTTCAGAAACCCTAGTTTCAAAAAAGGGAACACAATGTTTAAAACTTGAGCAATCGTAAAGATCGAGTAGAGACTAGTGTAAAACATAAAGGTGTGAGTTAAAATCATTAAAAAATATAGAGATTTAAGAGGTCTGGGTAGAAATTAGGGTTTCATAAGAAACCAGTGAGAAGAGAAACCTAGCTGTGAAACTCAGTAATAATGGTGTTCATAGCACCATCGAACCAAAACCCATCGGAGAAAGGCCAGAGACAAACTAAGAAAAGCTTCAACGGCCATCTCGTATGGTGGAGGCTTTTGGGGTCTCAAGGAAAGAGGGAATCGCGAGATAAGATTTCACGGCGGCTGGTGGTCGAAAGAGGTGAGGCTGGAGGTGGCCGGAGAGATGGTGAAGGCCATCGGAGAAGAAGAACAAGATGGTTCTAGAGAGAAGGAGGAGATGAAAAGACGAAATAGAGAGAGAGAGACCGGTCTCGAAGACTGAGGGGTCAAGGGGGGTGGGAGGTAGTTAGAATTTTATTAAGGAAAAAAGATCTGGGCCGTTGATCTTATTTGATCAATGGCTCAGATTGATTCGGAGCTGGGCCGGGTTATTTAGAGATTGGGCTGGGCGGATTTGTATTGGGTATTGGGTCAATTGGGTTAATTTAAAATTTGATGGGGTGGGTTAAAATTGGGACTAAAATTGCAATAATAATAGGCTAGGTATTAAATAGCCAATTTCTCCCTTTTATTTTATATAAAATAGTAAAATGATTTTAAAAATAAATTAAAAGCATTGAACTAATTAATAATGTGTAAGTGTTAATCTAAAATACTGGAATTGATTTTGTAATTGTAAAATGCTAATAATCGCAATATAGGCTATAATTGCAATTATGTGCAATTTAGCTTTAAAAATACCAAACAAATTTGTAAAAATATGCAAAAATCACCTGAATTATATCTTGGTGTAAATATGAGAATGGAAATAAATTATTCACCAAAAATGATAGTCTAGGAATAATTATTTGATTTTGTATTGCTAAAATAGAAAATAAATTAATTTTTAAAATCTAAAAAATAGGAAAAAATACCAAAAATTTTGGGCATGCTTATATATGCATGCACATGTTATTTTGAGAGTATTTTGAGTACAAAAATACATAGGAAAAAATTGGGTATCAACAGTTGCCCCTCTTTACCCGAGAAGGATGAAAGAGTTGTCGAGTAAAGATATGATGGCCAATTTTGACCGAAAGAAACGATTTGAAAGGTTTTGACTGAGATCTGGTTGTTGAGCTGCCTACATATCCCTTGTCTTACACGAATCAGGCCATATGTAGTTCGGGATCCATTGGCGGAATATACCGATGGTGGTTTTGAAAAGGACGTATGCGATGTTTAGGTTGAGAAAGGCAGTTAAAATCTGGTAGGTTGTGGGAAGAGGAGTAGGATCGCTCCTGCTGAGATGGCCATTGATAGCCGGTGTGCCTGCAAGTGAGCAATACAAACATATATTGTGCATAAATTTAAATGTAGTGCAAGTTCCCGTTGGTCCATAAATGCTGTCTTCGGATGATTAGGATGACGTCCTCAGACCATGATGTCCTCGGCCATGAAGCGTATAATAGACGATTCGCAGGCTATGAAATGATGTTCTCGGGCTTTGATAATGATGCCTCTGAACCATGATGCCTTTGAATAATGCTATGCGGAGAGAATGTGGGGTCCTGAGGCCATGGCATGACGTTCTCTGGCTATGAAGATGGTTCATCCGAACAATGGCGCCTTTGGACAATTTGGTGATCTTTTAGCCGATGAAATGCAGAAGGTGGCGATCTTTCAGTCGATACAAGATGTAAATAAAAGCGGTGATATTTCAGCTGTGCGAGAAAATAAATGAAGTGGCGATCTTTCAGCCGATACATGATTTAAATGAATTGGCGATCTTTCAGCCAGGCAAGAAAATAAATGAAGTTGCGATCTTCCAGCCAGGCAAGAAAATAAATGAAGTTGCGATCTTCCAGACAGGCAAGATGGAGGTAGAGCTTAACCTCGGAAGCAGAATGGTAGCCTTATGCAATGCAGAGAAATGCAGATGGAGACAATGCTTAATCTCGGAAGGCAGAAAGGTAGCCTTATGCAATGCAGAGAAATGCAGGTGGAGACGATGCTTAGTCTCGGAAAGCAGAAAAGTAGCCTTATGCAATGTAGAGAAATGCAGGTGGAGATAATGCTTAGTCTCGGAGGGCAGAAAAGTAGCCTTATGCAATGCAGAAAATAAGGCAGATAGTAATGAAATCTCTTAGCTGATAGATGATGGGTGATAGTTGATTCTTGTATTGTGGATGTTGGAGATGTCGCGTATGGATACCAATTGTAAATAGGTGATGATTTTGAGAGTTGTATTCCTGAAATAGTATGAGTGTGTAAATCTCTCTGTTGATTTTATGACTTGAGGGCCCGCATCCAAAGAAAAATCGTGAGTTTTGTAAAGGGGGAAGGCTAGTCCATCTTCCTGGGGACTTTGCATGTCCTGTTTGGGCTCCTGTTTTCATTCAATGATACTGTGAGTATCTTTGGGGTAGCGTTGCTAAAATAAAAAAAAAATTTGACAAAGGTCATGCATGATTTAGTAAAAAATGTAACGTAATCATATGATTGAAGATAATAGTTTTCTTACTTAGATGAACCAACGACTGCGACGCAGTTCAAGACATTGCAACCTCTCTCGTTCCAGAATTTTGAGGGTCCTCCTCAAAATTCTGCCCCAATTTACTGGGCTGGTGCTTCTGACGACTGCGTGCGATGACTGGCTGAAGATCAACTTCTGAATTTTAAGGGTCCTCCTCAAAATTCTGCCCCAGTTTCCAATGGTGGGGGGAAATGAAAATTTTATTGAATTGTGACCGAACCCATAGGGCTACCTACTTATCCCCTCTTAAACGAGTATTAGATCAGGCGTAGTTAGAATTATATCAGAAAATCATAAGTGGCTACACATAGTTTCGTTTCACTGCATCTGAATTGATCGGCTTCGACCAAACTTCTCCGTCCATTTCTGCAAGTATGAGGGCTCCTCCGGCTAGAACCCGATGAACCATGTACGGACCTTGCCAGTTGGGAGATAATTTCCCCTCGGTTTCATCTTCATGTGGGAATATTTTCTTCAATACCAGTTGTCCCGGTGTAAATCGTCTTGGCTTGACTCTTTTGTTAAAGGCTCCGAGCATTCTGTTATGACACAATTGACCATGAAAAATTGTATTCATTCTCTTCACATCTATAAGAGCTAAATGATCGTAGCGACTTTTTACCCATTCTGCATCATCAAGTTCTGCTTCTTGTATGATCCTCAAGGAGGGAATTTCTACCTCGGGGGAATGACTCCCGCTGTACCGTAAACCAACACATTGGGAGTTGCCCTGGTTGATGTGCGAAATGTGGTACGGTATCCCAATAAGGCAAATGATAACTTCTCATGCCACTGCTTATGCTTTTCTATCATTTTCCTTAGTATCTTCTTGATATTCTTGTTGTCTGCTTCTACAGCTCCATTCATCTGAGGTTTGTAAGCTGTAGAATTCTTGTGTTTGATTTTGAATGTTTCACACATGGCTTTGATCAAGTCACTGTTGAGATTGGAACCATTATAAGTAATGATTGATTTTGGGATGCCGAACCAGAAAACGATACGGTCGCGGACAAAGTCTGCCACAACTTTCTTGGTCACTGCCTTATATGATGCTTCTTCAACCTATTTGGTGAAATAATCAATTCCCACTAGAATGAACCTGTGCCCGTTTGATGCGGCAGGTTCGATAGGTCTGATGACATCCATTCCCCAAGCGGCGAACGTCCATGGCGAGCTTGTTGCAGTAAGCTCATTTGGAGGCACTTTTATCATGTCTGCATGTATCTGACAGCGACGGCATTTTTGGACATACTGGATGCAGTCTGTTTCCATAGTCATCCAAAAATATCCTGCTCGGAATATCTTTTTTGCTAAGACAAAACCATTCATATGTGGGCCACAGGTCCCTACATGAGCTTCTAATAACCTGGATGCTTCCTTTGCTTCGACACACCTTAGTAATCCAAAATCCGAAGTCCTCCTATATAGGATTCCTCTACTGTGAAAGAAATTGTTAGATAATCTCTGCAGTGTGCATTTTTGAGTAGAATTTGCAAGTTCCAAATATCCTCCCGTTGCCAAATATCCCTTGATATCATGGAACCATGGTTTTCCGTCTGCTTCTTCCTCGACATGAGCACAATAAGCTGGCTGATCATGAATCTTCACCGGGATAGGATCAATGAAATTCTTATCTGGATGTTGGATCATAGATGACAAAGTGGCCAATGCATCGGCAAACTCATTATGTGTTCTGGGGACGTGTTGAAACTCCGTCTTTGTAAACCTTTTCCTCAACTCCTGTACATGATGCAAATAATGGAGTACCTTGGAGTTCTTGGTTTCCCATTCTTCTCGAATCTTATGTATAAGCAGGTCTGAATCCCCAATCACTAGCAACTCATGAATGTTCATGTCAGTGGCCAACTTGAGCTCAAATATGCAGGCTTCGTATTCGGCCATGTTGTTGGTGCACGGGGAACCTGAGTTTGGTAGTTATCGGATAATGCTGGCTAGTTTCTGATACTAGGACTACTCCTATGCCCACTCCTTTGAAATTTGCTGCTCCGTCGAAAAAGATCCTCCAACCATCATAGGATTCTGCAATATCTCCTCCAATGAAAGATACCTCTTCATCAGGAAAATACGTCTTTAGAGGTTCGTATTCTCCATTTACGGGATTTTTAGCATGATGATCTTCCAATGCTTGTCCTTTGATTGCCTTCTGAGTCACGTAAACAATGTCGATTCACTTAGCAAGATTTGCCACTTGGCTAGTTTGCCAGTGGGCATGGGCTTCTGAAAGATATATTTCAGCGGATCCATTCTTGATATGAGATAAGTAGTATAGGCACAAAAGTAGTGCCACCACCTTGATATCTTTATGTATAATGTCGTGGAAAATAGTAGTCTTGGCCCTCATATAGGTGGCCCCAATATTTTTCAACCCAAACAGCATCATCTTGTAAAAATACATTACACACGGTGTGACGAAAGACGTCTTCTCCGTGTCTCCCTCGCCCATCCATATATGATGATACCCAACAAAACAATCAATAAATAACTGCAGCTCATGCTTGGCAGTTGTCAATCAGAATGTGTATGTTTGGTTAGGGAAAGTCATCTTTCGGACTGGCCCGATTGAGATACCGGTAGTCGACAAAGACTCTAACCTTTTCGTCCTTCTTTGGCACTGGAACAATATTGTCTAACCACGTTGGATACTCTACTACACTAAGAACCTTGGCTTTGACTTGCTTGGTAACTTCTTCCTTGATCTTCAATCTCATGTTAGGTTTGAACTTCCTGAGCTTCTACTTTACCGGGGGACATGTTGGATTGGTTGTCAATTTGTGAGCTACAATAGATGTACTGATACTAGTCATATCATCATATGACCAGGCGAATATGTCCTTATATTCCCTTAGGAATTTCGTGTACTCTTCCTTTTCTGATGGCGACAGATGAACACTGATGCGCATTTCCTTGACATTTTCTGTATTTCCCAAATTCACAACCTCAGTCTCATCCAAGTTAGACTTAGGTCTACTCTCGAAATCATCAACCTCTTTAGCAACCTCTTCTGGTATATCATCTTCTTCTGAGTCTATATCTGTTTGTTGCATTGTCTCGTTGCAAGTCACAATCGTCGGTTCATCAAGATAAGTAATAGTAATGCTGTTTAAATAAAGTAAATGATGAAAAGTAATAAGAGCAAGATTTATAAGAAACTAAAATGCTTTGATAAATTTTATAATTGTTTTAAAATTGGAGCTCTTATTTCGAAATTAAAATGCCGAAGGAAAATCAACTAGCAAAAAATAAAGATGATTCATGATGCTTTGTTTAGCCTTGCTACTCTGAAGCCTTCCGGGCCCTGGTGGTTCTGACGGACCAATTGTTGAGGCGTGCTCCTCAGCTCACGGCTTGTATGGAAGGGCCTTCCTCCCCTTCCTCCTGGAAAATAATGTAACAGTCCATGTTATCGTCTTCCAAAAACAAATTTCTCATTGCCACCAGTGGTTCCTCTTCTTCCGACCCCTATATGACATCGACTGGCTGGAAAGTCTGCTCCAGACGGGGTATCGGATGCTCCAGTGGATAGTAAGGACCACACCAGGGTGGCGACCATTCTTTGAATTCTTTCCAGGTGTACTCATATCCCAAACATAAAGTGGTACCATGCTTTTTCAGCTTGATAGGTTTGGTGACTCCCTGGAGGTTCCTGCCGAGTCCCTTGCCAAGTTCATATTCGCTCCAATTCAGTATGATTTCAATCTTGTTATCCCGCCATTTATCCTTGTCCATGGTGTTGACTCGCTCAATGTGATGGTAAGTTTCCCCACCTATCTTTCTGCTTCCTCCGATCGCTGGGATGGTTTGGCGACTGTATATGGGATTGCTACCGTCACCATGAATAATCACCTCTTGGTGATTCCACTTAAATTTCACAGCCTGATGCAGGGTTGATACTACAGCTCCAGCGACATGGATCCAGGGTCATCCTAATAGCAAGTTGTAACGTCTATTACTTGAAAATCAAGGTCGAACCAAGTCGGTCCCATTTGCAGACATAAACTAATTTCCCCAATAGTGGACCTTTGGGAACCATCGAAAGCTTTGACGTTGATGGCTCCATCCTTGATCTCATGCAGGCCTTCTCCCAATGTTCTAAGAGTTACCAATGGACAAATATTGAGGCTAGACCCTCTGTCAACCAGAATTCTGGTGATGAAATAATCCTCGCATTGCACGGTGATGTGCAAGGCCTTGTTGTGGCTCAGCCCTTCTAGTGGCAACTCATCTTCATGGAAAGTGATTTTGTGACTCTCCAATATTTTCCATAACATGTTCGCCATTTCTCCTCCAATTATGTTGCTGGGTACATATGCCTTACTCAGTATCTTCAACAAGGCATTCTTATGTGCATCAAAGCTTTGCAGCAGAGCTAGGATGGAGATATGTGCCGGTGTTTTATTCAGTTGATCAATGACTGAGTACTCTTTTGCTTGTATCTTCCTCCAGAGATCATTGGGCCCAGTTTCAACAGGCCGTCTAGAGGCATGCTTACTCAATTTAGCTAAATGCTCTGGAGTATAAACTCTGCTGGTTCTTGTCATACCCTGTGCCGCAACTGATTCTCTAGTGTTGGATTTTCCTTTTCTCTTTGCCTAGGCTGTGTAATCCAAGGGGATGGTCTTCGTATGGAATAGTGCTATGTTTGACATAGCCACAAGAATGGGTACCCTTGCTTTGGGAGGTAACACAGTAACTTCAAATGGTACAGTTGCCTTTGTGGATCCAAACTCGACCTCAATTGGTCTTGGCGTCTTTGCAAAGGAAGGTGCCTCGAACTCAAGTAATATGGACATGTTCACTTCAGCCTCTCTAGAAGGCTAGATCTGGACTACAATCGGATTGAGTGTGACCGTTGGTTTCTTTGGCTCGTCACCTTCAGTGATCAATCCGATCGACCCTTTGGGGTTCCAATCATCTTCTATCTCTATCATGTGAATGCCTCCGCCTTTGTGGTCAGGCAGAGGGTTGTCGCGGACATTAGGAGCAGGCTCCTTGGACACAATGATCTTGTTGTCAATCAAAACCTGGATCTTATCCTTCAGCGAGCGGCACTCATCAATGGTATGCCTCTTCATGCCGGAATGGTATACACATGTTTTATTTGGGTTGATCCATTAGGAATGATTTTTTGGAGGTATGGTAGGGATATGGGTGACGTAACCAGCATATTTAATCCTTTCATACAGCTAGTCGATTGGTTCGGCAATGGCGGTGTGTTACTTGGGAGGTCTGCAGTCGATGTTTAGTCGGGGTCTAGGGAAATTTTGGCAAGGTGATTGATAGTGAGCTTGTTAGGTATTGTAGGCTTGGTAGATGTGTGTGGGTTGGGAGTATTTGGGTGATGTAGGTTGGTACGAGGGAGGTAGAGATGATTGGTAAGTAGGTGGTGGAGCTTGGTAGAAAGGCGAGGGTGCTTGGTAATTTGGGATACGTTGATATGTGAGTGGAGGTAATAGGTAGATTTGGTATTTGACTGGGGATTTTTTCCTCTATGCAACCATTATGGCACTCACATCCCTTTTCTTGGATGCGTCGCTATACTATAGAGCCTTATTGGTAGCCTACAATGTTTCAAAGTTAGTGGCCATACCACTTTTAATGCCTTCCTCGATCCTCTCCCCTAGCTTGATGATGTCGAAACATTTCTGGCCTTCAATCAACATCAACCTCTCATAGTACTGTGCTTCTTGAGCCCGAACAAAAAACCTGTTCATTTGTTCTTCTTCTAAAGCCGGCTTGACCTTAGAGACTTCTGATCTCCAATGAGTAGCATACTCGCAGAATGTCTCCGTGGGTTTTTTCTTTAAATTCTAGATGTATAATACATCTGGCGCATTTTCTGTGTTGAATTTGAATCTGTCCATGAAATCGGACGCCATACTTACCCAATTTGTCCACTTCTTCGAGTCTTGGTTAATGTACAAAGATAGAGCACCCCCTTTCAGACTTCTCATAAAGAGCTTCGTGCGGATCTTTTCATCTCTTCCGACTCCGACCAACTTATCGCAGTATGTCCTCAAATGGACTCTGGGATCCCCTGTGCCATCAAATATTTTGAACTTGGGAGGTTTGTACCCCTCCAGAAGTTCGACATCTGGCTGAACGCAAAGGTACTCATAATTAAGCCCTTCGATACCTTTGTTTCCTTCAAAACCCTGGACTCGGCCAGTTAGCTTCTTGACTTCTGCGGCCAGGTTCCTGATAAGAGAGTCTTTGTCATTAGACTCAGGTGTGTTTGAAATTGGTTGAGTGTATCGCGGTATGGTTTCCACAAAGATGGGAGTGTTGTGGGGATGATCATTTGTGGTGTTTAGTGGTTTAGGGATAAGCAGTAGGGGTATTGTTTGAGGTGTGGCATGTGTTGTAGTGTTGAGCATGAGTGGGTTGCTTCTGTGGTTTTGGGATGTTCTGTGGAGGTGCGGGATTTTTAGTTTGGGAAAGTTAATATATGGGGTAGTAAGGGAAAATAACAAGCTTGCCAAATTGCGAACTTGGTCCAATTCCTCCTGAAATTTCAATAACTTCTGTTCAAGCTGGGAGGCCCTTTCCTTGGAAACCTGAACACCCTGGGGAGCCTCTGCCCCTTCAACTAAGTCTTCCTTCCCGATGTTACTCAAATCTTCCATTTTTCCCTTGTTCTTGTTTGTGATAGGACTTAGAGGAGGAGGTGGTGGAGGGCCCTTAGATCTTGTGGAGTAAGATGACGATGCCAGAGTGCACGAACTAACCTTTGATGAGGGGAATAAACAAAAAGTAAAACAAAAAGGTAACAAGTTAGTATGGGTTGTGAGAAGAAAACGTTGCAGTATTTAAACACGTATTGGAAGAATATAAATCGTTTCCTAATTTGGGTGCCTTGTTGTGCCCGAGGTAGGCGTAGCGACAAGATGATTCGGAGAACTTATAATGCTAAATGACTCATTTTATTGGTAAAAATAAGACGAATCCCAAAACAACACTAAAATTGCAGAAAGTAAAATGTCACTAATGGCTATTGGCCTTATAACATTTTAAAGCAAAAGAAAAGACTCCTATTTACTTGGTCCTAGAAGGACATTCCCCAGACTTGGCATCTTTAGCTCCATAAAATAGCTTTACAAACTCACGCTGTCCTGGCAACAAATATGATCTAGCCAAATGTCCTCCTTCGTTTCCCTCAGTGTCCTGGTAGTTTTCGATCCTCCAGACGAACTTCCTTTCCAACTATACTAAACCCCGCTCCAAATACCCCAGTCGCTTATTAGCGCTGACAGCCACATCTTTCCATTCTTCAATCAACTTCTGATGTGCTTCTTGAATTTCCCGATGTTCGCTTTCACACTCTCGAATCCTTTTGCGCAATTGGTTGTACTTAACCTGTACTTTAGCCTTTTCGTCGATGACCCTATGACCTCGAACGGACCCGGTTTGTCCCAACCCACCATGATCGTCTTCCAACCAACTTGGATAGTTAGGGTATAACCAGCATGGTATCAGTCTGGTTCTATGGAATCCCTTCCCAGGATGATTTTGCAGTGCCACATGTGATGGGTCTGGCACTTGTGAGGGCTATCGTTGTCTTGAAAGTTGGTTCTAAAGTGACACATCTTGTCAACCCTTGGTATGACCTGCTTTCTCCATGCCTGCCTCATGACTCAGAAAGGGACATAAGGATAAAATCCCCTTAGACCGATGAGTATAAGAAATGGTGCATCCTGAGATCGGACGATGAACTCTTCAGTAGGGAACCACTCGAACATCCACTGCACTTTGTCTTCCTTCAGATTTTTAAACAACTCTACCCACCATTTAGCATCTTCTAGTTTAGCAAACAAGTTAGGCATATATTTCATCCGCCTTGGCTGATGGAAGGTGATATGATCATCCCAGTCTCTGCACAAAATCTCTTGCCGATATTCACCCTTTTGGAGGTGCTCCATGAGCCAAAGTTTGAGTAGTAAGTTACAACCCTCAAAGTGATTGGCCCCTTGTTGACAGGTTTTCAGGGCTCGATATATCTATGTGACAATCATTGGTACTATGCTGAAAGGCTGCCTGCCAATCCCTTCCATTAGAGTCTTGGTGACTATGGCTAGTCTGGTTTGGATCCTAGCCTTCTTCATACGAAATACTATCATCCCCAAAAAGCAGAACATAAAGACGAAGGCCCTTCTGTGGATATTCCCCAATGAGGTGAGAGAAAATTCATCTGGGTAAGAGCGGTAGGACTTGCTATGGCTGTACCTCTCATACAGATAGTCGAAAGGAATGTAAAACTCCTTCAAACAAGTCAAGTCTGAGTTTTTCTTTAGTCCCATCATCTTGAGGAAACCCCTGCCCTTGCGTTTTTCTGGCATAAGCAAACCCGGAGTCTCCCAAGGAATACCAGCTAACCCTCCTATTTCCTCGAGCAAAGGTGTCATTTCAAGGTCCCCGAAGTGAAAAACAGATCTGTCGCTATACCAGAATAAAGTTACAGCTTCTATGATTTTGTTGTCGGGTTGGATTTCCAAAAGAGAAGGCAAATTTCCCAAATATTTACGGACGAGAGTCTGATCATTGGAGTGATGATCTTCCCACCAACTTAGCAACCTTGGGTGAATGTTGGTTACCATGCCGAATCTGGGGACTTCGTGCCTCATTTTCTACAAAACAAAGTGTTAGGCCCTTATCCCCCGCCAGACTCGGCTATTTAAATCAATAATTAGCATAAGCAGCATTTAATTCTCCAAATAAATGTACAGACGTGGTAGTGTCCATTTGGGTTCCAAGGAAACCTAGTGGACTTTGGACAAGGCTATCTTAAAGAGTCATTATGTGGATAACATAACTGACTCGGCTAGGTTTGACAATGATGCATGCACAATTAAACAGAATAGGGTTTTTATGGGGTATTAAACCGGTACCCTTGAGCGGACAACTCAAGAGGGAAAGAAACGGAACCGTCGACTGCACCGCTGATCGACTGGTTTTACCGCAAATATGCCTTTGCCAAATTTAGGGGGTGATAATATCAGAAGGGCGCAACCACTCATTATGAGCATTGCTATGGTATTTGTTTGGTACGAGTGAAATATAATGTTGAGGATGCAGTTACAAGAATGTAACAAGTTGTCACATATTTGCACGTTCATAAAGTAATGATTATAATAATTGCTCATTACAACAGTATTGAAGGAAAGCGGTAAAGAAAGCATTAAAGAAAAAAAAATAAAAAGGCAAGTCAGTTTCGAAGTAGAAGAGAGATAAAGACATTAAATAAAAGAAATAAAAAGCAATAAAGTCACAAATGACATAAAATGGTAAAAGCATAAAGACAAAATCCCCAGCAGAGTCGCCATGCTGTCGACGCCCCCTTTTTCTAAAAAATCGGGTTTATGACATTTGGGAGGATAATTCGTTCCCTTTTTGGGATTTGGATTTTTTTTGGAATTAAAGAGTCGCCACCTAATGACTAAAGTGCATTAGGACACTAAGAAGGGGTTTGATTTTGAAGTACCAGAGTTCGGGTAAGGGCTAGAAATTATCTCGAGGGGAAGGTGTTAGACACCCCTCAAGATCCACTAGTGTGGTTCCCGGCCATGCTACAGTTGTGACTTCACATAATCAAACAAGCAATTTAGGTCTCAAATAAAGGGGTTGCATACAACGTTGCAAATAAGTTGAAAACCTTTGAAGAAAGTAAAGAGAGCAGAAATTTGAAAAGATTTAAGCAGTTCTAAAGAAAGCAGATAAAGACAAGTAAAGGGAAAAAGGGTCCTAGGTTTGTGATTAATATAGATCACGTTAATGCAATATCCAGTAATCACTCCTCAGAAGAGGAGCTACATGAGAAATTAGCGCATCGGTCACTATCTCCATATTCTACCCTTCCTACCCCGTAAAGGTTATTTAAAACGTGTGGGTTGGTCACGAATACTTGTTGCGTGCTATTGCCCGTCCCGTCCTATAGGTCCTGGAGGGTATTTAGGACCACTATTCCTACAAAGTAAGGACTAGGCTGGACCCCTTAGGCTTAAAGGATAAAATTCTAAGAGATATACATAACAAATATGACTGCACATAAAGGAGCATACAAGGACAAATAAGGCTCACAGATCCCTTCACAAGTGAACACGTAATCAACACGTCTCAAACACATTTAAGGTCTCAAAGGTAGGAGTTTCTAAAGAAAAGGAATAGGTAACAACCTGCTGAGAAAGTAAAAGAACCGTTAAAGCAAGGTTTTGAAAAATAAAGTAGAGACTTAGTAGCTTAACTAGATATAGAACAAGTATCAAAATAGCACGATTCTGGGCAAAAAAGGTAACCCGGTAGTTTGAAAAAACACAATAGAACAAGAATCAGAAAGTCAGTGAGAGTAAATAGACGCATGATTTCAAAATTTGTTTCCAGATAAAGAGAGATTTCTACTAAAACAGAGTGAACTTCAGAGAATCAAAACAAGAACGAGAGCGGCACAGTTCAAATTAAAAGCGGCTGGTTAGTCTTAAACTGGAAACACACACGATTAATCGATTCTTATTAGGCCTAAAGTTTGCCTAGGCATCGTATGCATTGCCTAATTATATTAAAACGGTGAACATGCATATTCGATTCTAGTTTTAAAAGGACGCAGTTAACCAGTCTTGTACTATTATATTACGCATGCTAATGAGGCGTTTAACAATTGCAACTCAGACAAAATAAAACCCTAAGTGAGAGGATGTCTAATGCACATAAAATGTCACGACCCAAACCGAAGAGCTGCGACGGGCACCTGGTGCCTTACTCAACCGAGTACCAACGTAACATATCTTTTTTATCATACTATCATGAGTAAATGAGCCAGAAAACCCGTCACGAGATAACAAGAATAAAACATAAGGGAATACTCAACATATGAATATCAACATGATATACAAACTTATATATGTGACATGCAGGCCTATAAGGCCGACATGACCATTTGTAACTCAAAACATAGGCCGACAAGGCCATACAAGTATCCATACACCTGACATCTGTCTACAAGCCTCTAAGAGTACATAAAATCATAAAGGTCGGGACATGACCCCATCATACCAATCAATACATATCCAAATGCATACTAACCAAATATGCAACTCCGGAGCAAGTGGAGTGCACAAACACCTTTTGTTGAGCTGATAGCCTACTTGGAGGACTGTCAACCTATAAATCAACCTATCAATCGGGACCTGCGTGCATGAAACGCAGCGTCCCCGGGCAAAAGGGACGTCAGTACGAATAAAGTACCGAGTATGTAAGGCAGGAAAGCATAAACAAGAACAGTACTGTAAAGTGAGATAGAGGAGATACAACGTGTAACATCTGAGCACCTCTGGGGGTTACTGATATGAAATGCATAATACATATATAAAAATAAACTTTTAAAAAAAAAAAACATTCGCCTCTGTGGGCATTATCATCATCATATCGTACCCGGCCTCAAAGAGGACTCGGTAAAAACATACCCAGCCATCATAAGGCTCGGTAATATCATACCCGGCCACGTGGAGCTCGGTAAACCCAACTGATCAGTGGTTGCATAATAGGTGTCGTACCCGGCCGACTACAGCGCGGCTCGGTAGAGTAAAATAGATACTATATATAATGCATGGTGGACTCATAGAATCACGTTCTAAACCTTTTGTAGTGACGTAAGGTTGTAGCACCTTCGATTAACATTATGGACATCATACCATCAATATGAATTTCACTAGGACTCAAGGATCATACATACTTTCTTAGAATAACCTTGTACGGAAAGAACAATATGAACAACCTTAGTTGCTAGGAGTAGATTTATTATGAAATAGCGCATCGTTTATGTGCATTTCATTTTAGATCATGCCAAAA
>MU698110.1:86243-101282 GCA_026770625.1 Nicotiana glauca
ATATTTGGTAAACAATGAATAATTAGACCTATTAAACACAAGAGGCACGAAAATCAGAGAACCCTAAGCAAGAAATCATAGAAACAGTAGAAGGTTGGAAACCTTAACAACAAAATTAAAGCATGAAACTTAGAGAATAACCCAGAAGAACACACAAACAAGCAAATAATACAAATACAAACATATAGTACTCAAAATCAGAAAATAAAGTGATTTCGAAAAGGAGTTCAGAATAGTTTCAAAAAAGGGAACACAACGTTTAAAACTTGAACAATCGTAAAGATCGAGTAGAGAGTATTGTAAAACATAAAGGTATGAGTTAAAATCGTTAAACAATACAGAGATTTAAGCGGTCTGGGTAGAAATTAGGGTTTCATAAGAAATCAGTATGAAGTAAGAGAAACCTGGCTGTGAAACTCAGTAATAATGGTGTTCATAGCACCATCGGACCAAAACCCATTGGAGAAAGGCGGGAGACAAAATAACCAAAGATTCAATGACCATCACATATGGTGGATACTTCTGGGGTCTCAAAGATAGAGGGAATCGCGAGATAAGGTTTCACGACAGCTGATGGTCGAAAGAGGTGAGGCTGGAGGTGGCCGGAGAGATGGTGAAGGACGTCGGAGAAGAAGAACCAGATGGTTCTAGAGAGAAGGAGGAGAGGAAGAGACGAAGTAGAGAGAAAGACCGGTCTCGAAGACTGAGGGGTCAAGGGGGGGGGGTGTAGTTAGAATTTAAGTAAGGAAATAAGATCTGGGCCGTTAATCTTATTTGATCAACGGCTCAGATTGATTCGGAGCTGGGCCGGGTTATTTAGAGATTGGGCTAGGTGGATTTGGATTGGGTATTGGGTCAATTGGGTTAATTTAAAATATGATGGGGTGGGTTAAAATTGGTGCGAAAATTACAATAATAATAGGGTAGGTATTAAATAGCCAATTTCTCCCTTTTATTTTATATAAAATAGTAAAATAATTTTAAAAACAAATTAAAAGTACTGAAATAATTAATAATGTATAAGTATTAATCTAAAAATATTGGAAATAATTTTATAATTGTAAAACGCTATTAATCGTAATATAGGCTATAATTGCAATTATATGCAATTTAGCTTTAAAAAATAACAAACCAATTTGTAAAAATATGCAAAAATCAGTTGAATCATATCTTGGTGTAAATATTAGAATGGAAATAAATTATTTACCAAAATGATAGTCTGAGAATAATTATTGGATTTTGTACTGCTAAAATAGACAATAAATTGATTTTAAAAATCTAAAAAATAGGAAAAAATACCAAAACTCTAGGGCATGCTTATATATGCATACACATGTTATTTTGAGTACAAAAATACATAGGAAAAAATTGGGTATCAACAATAGTTATGATTATGGAAGAGTATAGAGAGATACCGGTTTGAGGCCAAGCAGGTAAGTTATCTCCTACAAGGTGTCCTGAAGGTGTGTGTTCCCTATGTTGTTTGTAGCGAGCCTTCTTTTATCAGTGAAATATACGTGTTGCAATTTGGATTTGGGTCGCTTAAGAGAGTGAGCTTGGTTGTTAAGAGGGTGAACACGAGATTGCAGATGATTTGAAGTATTAGATGATTGTGTTATACGAGCTTATAAAGGATTTAGTTTAATCTCCCTATAGTATTATGGCAATAATACAGTATGGGAATTGCGAGTTTTATGTGTTTTGACCTGTAGCTTTGAGCCAAGTGGGGGAGTATGCTATTGATCAGTTGATTGCACGGTTATGTGCTGTGTTGGTTCCAGTTTGAGGCATACTAGTGAATCAGTTATGGCTTACAAAGGTTGAGATCGAGGATTACTCGAGTAAAGAAAATTTTGGATAGAGGTTGTGTTATGCTTTATTGGTGTATAAGAATTGTGGAGGGACTTGAGTTGTTATTGGTGAAGGATGTAATGTGCATGGATCAGGAATTTATTTGGTTGCATGAAGGATGGGTTACTTCCTTAGGTGTTGTTGTACTAATGGAGCGTAGGTCATTCGGTTCGTTTGGTTAGTCTAATTGAAACCTGAGTATAGTGCATGACTTCCGAGAATGGTTTTAAGGATTCAATATTTACATGTAGTAATTGGAGATCTTAAGGGTATGTTTTTGGCTAGAAACTGAGGTTTACATTGGATGGTGACGAGACTTGGGGTATTTCTATACCATTATGGATTCCATATAAGTATCAGTAAGGTGAAGTTAATGTCCTTATATTCGTAATAAGTCTCTTCAGTAAGTATTCGGAATGTGGTGCTTTTGAGGATATTTGAGAGAGTATTCAGCGGCTTATGAGCCTTAGACGGTGTGGTTCTATGCTTGGGGCTCGTGTGGGGAGCCAGGTTGAGGATTGTGGTATCTTGGCAAAGAGAAGTATCAGTTTGAAGGTAATTCAGAAGGAACTTGGATAACTAGGGTAGCTTTGTAGTAGGTCGGATCGACACGGTAATGGGTAAGATTAGTTCTTTAGGTGTTATGAGGTAATGAGGTTCTACAGTATTTTGTGATAATGCTCTTGGGTTTTTGGTGACCTGCGTAGCTTGGTTGAGTTAGAGGAATTCATTACTGACGGTTTAGTTTTGGGAAAATAAGATTCGAAGAGCTCTTGATGGTTTCTACAACGGTTAGAGATGTATATTTTCTATTAGCGTGAGGAGCATGTGATGAATAGTGATTTTCTTTTAGGATCAAATAGAATGTTCTTGGCTGGTTTAGTGCATAGTTGCTTGTGGTTTAGAGTGGACTATGGAGTTCTCACATTTATCATAGGATGTTGTAGTATGTGCGGTATGTTGTGAAGGATTGAGATTGGCATGTGTAAGGTCACAGTTTAGTTCGGAAAGGAAGGCCATGAATTATTAGGCAGCGCGAGCAGTTTCAGGTGATTAAGCAATGATATTGCTAATTGGTGTGTCTTGAAGAGGGCATAAAATTCAGAAGGGGCAATGTGATTGAGTTAATAATATACCATCGGTATTGCGACATTCTCTTGTTTGATTGACTACTGATATTTGAGTTGCTTGGTGGCATAGAAGAATTTTAGGAGTATCCCTCGTGGAGTAATTTGGTATTAGTGGTGTGTTGTATATTCGAACGGTGGAATTGTGATTGTTATGGTGATTTGTGTGCTATATGAATTTGGAGACTGGGAGTTTTCATAGACAGGTTATGTTGTGGTCATGGTTTGCATGTAGCGGCCTGGTGTGGTGACTATCGTGGGTTTGGATACCCGAGTGGATCCTTTGTTGCTTAGTATGTTAGATGTTGATGTAATATTATGTATGGACTAGTGGTCTCCGTGTCGTGTTATTTTGGAGTGTCATGTTAAGATAGTGACATTAGCTATTTCAGGTGTGTCACGGGTTGAGTGGTGAGGTTTGACTAATTATGTTCCCAGTAGGGTGATTTCATTTTTGAAGACCCAGTGGATGGTTGGAAAGGTTGTCTTTATTGTTTGTCCTTTGTGAGGGATGTCAGTGTAGATACTCTTACCATTGATTCAATTCCGATGGTGAGGGATTTTCCAGATGTGTTTCCTGCTGCCGGGAATGCCGCCAGATAGGGTTGTTTATTTCGGTATTAATTTGTTGATGGGAACCATATCGTATGGAACCGACGGAGTTAAAGGAATTGAAAGAGCAGCTTCAGGAACTCCTTGATAAGGAATTCATTGATAGGCCAATATGGATGTGTGTTCTGCATCGACTCGGCTTTGTTGACTCCGAATTGCTATTGTTGAGGGACGTGCTGATTTGATTGTTTCTAAGATTATTAGTGTTCTGGGCTTATCTAGTAGTTATGTTTCCGTTTTGCAGGGAGTTATGATTTGTTTGTTATATGCACATATGGTGCGATTCCATTTGGTCTTTACAGTAGAATTTGAGTGAGACGGATATTTGAGGATTGCATGATTGATTGCGTATTGGCTATGTTCATTTGGGTTGTATGGTGTTATCTCATTCGCTTCTCCATGGTTATTGTTAGACCCTGACTCTTTGACATCCGGCGTGGCATGGCTGTGGCAAGGATTGGGGCGTGATGGCTTTGTCATTGGCCTATGTGTGGGCAAAACAATCATGCGGACGACGGACAAGACATTGTCATTGAGGGCTGTTGTGGACAAGTATTGGCCAAGGCCTTAAGAGAGGCAAGGTGCACTTGGCAAAATCTTGACTAGGCTGGGTGGGTAATGTTAGAGCGGCATGGCACGACATGCGCGCCAAAGTCAGTGGCACGCACTTTGGGTTGTGGCAACTAAGTGCGGGTTAAGCTAAGGCAAGGCGAAAATAGGGGATCATGGCAAAGGATTTCAATAGCTAAGGCAAGGCTATGTGAAGGAAAATACAAGCAATGGCACGAGGGAAACAAATGTTAACATGGGCAAGGCAGAAACTCGGCCAAGGCAATGTGCGGGCGGCAGCGACAGCGGGCATGTGCGGAAAAATCAGGAGCGGCGGATTGCGGGAAAGGCATTGGTGTAGAGCAATGTCAAGATGAGCCAAGTCTAGTTGCAATGCTAGCTTGGGCGTGATGCAGCTGGCCAAGTGAAGATGGCACATGCAATGCACATGAAAAGCAGTTTGGCGGTTACCTTGTCATAACCTCTTTGTACCATGACTGATTTATGCTTGTATCATTATCCCATTTCGTGTATATCATGTCCTAAGTAGTTGGGGATGTCAACTACATATTATGAATAGATTTAGCCTTAGCCCGACAAGTGGCAAAAGCGGTACACGACAAGTGTCATGTGCTGTCAAGTCCTAAGGGTTGCCTATATTTTATAAATAGGGCCTTTGGACTTAGTCAGATTTAGCGTGGATAATTTCGTGTGAAATTATAAGTGGGAAACAAGAGTGAAACACGAGGGTTTCAAAGTGTTTCAAAAGGGACTAAGGCTAGGCTTGGGCAGGTCTTAGTGTGCAAGATTGACTTGTGATCTTGGCTAGACGAAGTGGGCTGTGAACGACTTGTGTTCATAGCAAAGTGAGGGGTCCTCTGTATATTTTCAAAATTAATACAAGGGTTGGGATTTTACCGTATTTGCTGTTGTTCTTATTGAATTGCTCCCTAAAAATCGCGAATGCCAAACTTGCTGAAAATTGGCTAAGTATTTAGGAAAGGCTGAGTCAAGTGTGCAACTTGATTGCCACACGGGTGTGACTTTGGACTAACAAAAAATGCTCCCATGACAATTATGGTTATGCACTCTGGGTCCTTGATGTTGAATTTCGAATGGATATGGATTTTGAGTAGGGTGGCTCGAGGTATATAGTGCAGACCAGTGTTTGGATAGGACCGCGTATTGCAGCGAAGTTATGTGGAGGTATGATCATTCGGGTTAGATTCGTGTGTTCTAGTTCTACGGCGTGCAATGGGTTCTTAGAATCGTATTGTGGTGGTACTGATGAGCTTTCGGTACAACTCTCTTATTTGAGTAATATTCCATGATTTAAGGATATGTGGACTGTTGCTTATGGTGCACGGGTTGCACGGGTTGTGGCTTGAGATTGTATCGATGTGTCATGTCACTAGAGTAGCTGTATAGGATGAGATGAGGTAATTGGGATCTTGAATGAATACTATCGGATTCGGTTTCAGAATGTTGGAAGGATAATCTCAGGATTTGGCTTAGAAGTTTACTATGGTCCTTGCCAAAGGAGAAGGAGCTTCATAAATGGTTGATCTGAGAAATGGTTATAACTTTCTGCGTGTTTCCTTCATCAAGTGCAGTATAAGAAAGTGTTGGACTGAGGCTTTGTTTGAAAGGAGGTTTATCACCGGTATTGGGTTGTTTGAGCAGCTGATGTGATTAGAAGTTATCGCTACGAATGGTTGAGTTATGTGGTATACATGTGATTACATCTTGGGTTATAGATATGGGTTGATACAGCTTGTTCAATCTTATTCAGAGTATAGCTGTGAGGTTCTGATCTTATAGATAATTTCGAAAGTGGAAATTTGGTTCTAAGGTTAATGGTCTAGGCTGGATTGTGAAATTTCAGTTATATTGTGCTATCGGACCTATATGGGATAGGGTAACGTGGGATCACCCCCGGGTATGTGCATGGTAAGGTTATACAATGATTTGTTGGCTTATGGAACAACTCTGGGCACGTTCGAGAACGAACGTATGTTTAAATGGGGGAGGATGTAATGACCCGACCGGTCGTTTTGAGCATTTTCACTCTGGCTTATGGAACAACTCTGGTCACGTTCGAGAACAAACGTATGTTTAAGTGTGGGAGGATGTAATGACCCGACCGGTCGTTTTGAGCATTTTCACTCCGCTCGCCGGTTCTTGGGCATGACTAACCTCGTATGATGTATTATGACTGATGTGGATCTTCGGTTTTGTTTTTCAGGATAATCGGAATAGATTTGGAAGAACAATTCTCAGGTTGAAGCTTTAAATTTGAAAGGTTTGACCAAGTTTTGACTTTTTAGTAATCGATTTCGGATTTGGATTTTTATGATTTGGTTAGCTCCGTTAGGTTTTGGAACTTAGGAGCGTGATCAGAAAATATTTTCGAGGTCCATGGAAGATTTAGGCTTGGATTGGCAAAATTAGAAATTTGGCATTTTTCGATCGGCATTGGAAATTTTGATATCGAGGTTGGAATGGAATTCTGGAAATTGGAGTAGGTCCGTTGTGTCATTTGTGACGTTTGTGCAAAATTTTAGGTCATTCGGATGAGGTTTGATAGGTTTTTGCATCATTTGTGGAATTTGAAAGTTTGGAAATTCTTAGGCTTGAACCCGAGGGTGATTTCATGTTTTGATGTTGTTTTGAGCATTTCGAAGGTTGGAACAAGTTTGAATGATGTTATGGGATGTGTTGGCATGTTTTGTTGAGGTCCCGAGGGCCTCAGGTGTGTTTATATCACGACCCAGATTTTTCACCCTCAGAAGTCGTGATGGCGCCTACTCATGAAAGCTAGGCAAGCCGAGAGTTACAAATTTTATTACCCTTTTTACTTAGCTTATTAACAGTTCAATATAACAGGCTATCAAAAACGGAATAACCATAATAATAAAATAAATGCGGAAGACGAAATCTGATAATATCACTAAATACTAATATGGAAATTCAAATACAACTCTACCTAGAATTGGAGTCACAATGTCACAGACTATTTATGAATACTACAAACAGTGGTCTGAAGGAAAATAATGCAAATCTGTCTATGAAATACTTAAAAACATAATGAAAATATAGAAGGAAACACGAAGGCCTGCAGACACCTACAGGACTACCTCGGGTCTCCCCCGCTGGGCTGAAGGCAGCAACCTCATTGTGGTCCAAAAGCTCCAACACCGAGATCTGTACATAGTGCAAAGTGTAGTATCAACACAAACGACCCCATATGCTTGTAAGTGTCGAGCTTAACCTCGGCAAAGTAGTGACGATGCTAGGACAAGACTACCAAATAAATTTGTGCAGTTATATCATACACATCAAATAATAACAATAGAAACTAGCAGTTAGAGATGGGAAGGGGGAACATGCTTCTGGGATATCATGTACAAACAAAATTTAAGTAAAGAAGCATAAGGAACACCATAAATCAATTATGAGCAAGAATAAGGAAAGACAGTAACAAGTGTACGACATCACCCTTCATGCTTTTACTCTCGTTCTCACCATAAGAATTAATATATTCGGCACGGCATCACCCTTCGTGCTTGTACTCTCGTTCTCACCATAAGAATCAATATATTCGGCATGGTAACATCCTTCGTGCTTTTACCTCGCATAATCATGTCACAGAATTATCCTTCGTGCAATATCACTCATAGCATGGCATGACATTGTACATCGTGCGGCACAACATCACCCTTCGTGCATTAATAATCACAATATCGGCACGACATCACCCTTCGTGCATTAGCACTCACTCATAAATATCACGCACGACATCACCCTTCGGGATTTACACTCATCCTTACCCAAGCTACAATCACAAGCAATTAGGGCAAGGGAATCAATAAAATCACAATAGAATCCCGGCAAGGGAAAAATAGTATAACAATAATATCCCAGAAAGGGAAACAATATCATAACCAATAACATCCCGGCAAGGGAAACAATATCATGAACAATAACATCCCGGCAAGGGAAATAATTTCATAAACCTCTTCTCATTCTCACACTCACTTCTCAACACAATTCCCAACTTGAACCAATGGTCTACAATGTTCAATTACCAAGAATACTTCCATAATCATTGTTCAACACGAATAATCATTAAATTAAGCATGGATGATACATAACAGAGTCACGACAATCATAGTATAAGACCCACGGGCATGTTTGACACTAATGTATAGGTGCTCGTCACCATACCTATACGTCGTACTCAACAATTAACAGATAGCAAATAAGACTACCATTCATATTCCCTCAAGCTAAGATTAGACCAAACACTTACCTCAATGCCACAAACACAATCAAGCCTCAACTACCGATTTACCCCTCGATTCCACCACCAATTCGCTTGTATCTAGCCATAATTTACTAAACGATATCAATAAATGCTAAATGAATCAATTCTAATGTATGAAAATAAATTTTCTAAGGATTTCCCTAAAAAAAGTCAAAAATCAACCCCGAACCCATATGGTCAAAACTAGAGGTTCGAACGAAAACCCGATAACCCATTCACCCATGAAATCAAATATATAAATTTTTTTTAAAATTGGACCTCAAATCGAGGTCCAAATCCCCAAAATTCGAAAATCCTAAGTTCTACCCAAAACACCCAATTTTCGCATGAAAACCATTGATTTTGAATTGAAATCATATGAAAAGATGTTATAGATTGAAGAAAATGAGTTAGAAATGACTTACTACTGATTTGGAGAAGTTGATGCCTTTGAAAAGTCGCCCAAGATGTTTTTAGGGTTTGAAGAGTTGTAAAAATGAAGAAATTTCGTCAAAGTTATAGTTTGCAGATGTCCACATATCGCATTTGCGAAGTCAGGTTCGCAAATGCAACTCACAAATGTGGCCCAGGCTTCGCAAATGCGAAGGTAGGCCCGCCCCTGCTTTCTTTGCAAATATGAACAACAGTTCGCAATTGCGGTACCTGCTATGGTCGCATTTGGGACATTGAACTTCGCAAATGCGAAGGTCTCCCTGCCCAGCTGTCACGACCCAAAATCCCAAATCCGGTCGTGATGGCGCCTCTCGTGAATACAAGGCCAGCCAACAGATTAACAATACCTCTTTTAATAATTACTTAACACGAATGAGTCAAAACCATAGATAACATTATCATAAATGCGGAAGAAAAATGATAAAATGGGGAACCAGCCCAACTCAACCCGAAATCAAGGTGTTACAAGTCATGAGCATCTAAGGAATCTAAACACTACTATAAGACCAGTAATATACATATTGGAATTTAGAATCAAAGGAAAAGATACGGTGCCGCGAACACTGGCGGTCACCTTGTTCAGCTACGATGGCAAAATCTCCAATCAGCTCAAAATCCGCTACCGGGTGAACAATTACCTGCATCTACAAACGAGGTGTAGGGAGTAAAGTGAGTACTCCAACTCAGTGAGTAATAAAAATAAATAATGAGTAAAAGCATGAAATCTCATACAGGCAGAATATAGCGCTATCTCAAGCAGCATAATCAGTTACACAATAAAACCGTGAAGTATCAGATAATTCTCTTTTGAAACAATGAAGACAAACAATTTCGACAAGTAAGGAATAATCAGAAACTTGCCCCTTGGGCTCAATATCAAACTCTCAGTACAGTATCAGCCCCACGAGCTCACTCCCAACTCACCAACACACAACATCAGCCTCTCGGGCTCACTCCCAACTCACAAAACACACAACATCAGCCTCTCGGGCTCACTCCTAACTCACAAAATACAACATCGGCCTCTCGGGCCCACTCCCAACTCATCTGGGTACCCTGGGCTCACTAGGGGTGTGTACAGACTCCGGAGGGGCTCCTACAGCCCTAGCGCAATATCATAAGGCCTTAAAGCCTTCACACATCACACTCGATGCCTGGAAGCCTCCTTACATCACTCAACATATCCTCACATATGGCCCTCGGCCTCAATCAGTCCCGAAAATAATCATATGCCCCTTGGGCATTAGTAAAACAATGGTGCTCAGCTCAAACAACATTATAAACATCATTTAAATCTCAAGTTGAGTATAAATGTAGCTGNTCAAGTCACAATCCCCATTAGTAAATGACCCCGCGCTCGTCATATAACGCGTGTCTCACCTCAACATAGCACTAAGTTGAGCAATCCGGGGTTTCAAAACCTCAGGACATCATTTAAAATCAATACTCACCTAAAGACGGCCAAAAGACTACTCTGCAATGCCCTTGCCTTTCGAATTTGCTTCCTCGCGTGACAAATCTGTCCAAAATTACAACGAATATGTTGCATTATACTAAAGAGACAATACCCAATCGAAAACAATCGAAAAATATCAAAATTCACGGATTTGGCAAAACCTGAGCCCCGGGCCCACATTTTGAAACTCAGAAATTTTAACATCAATACGATGCTTATCTCGCCACGAGTCTATGCATACCAAATTCACAAAAATCAAAGTCCATTTGCCCCCTCAAATCACCATTTTAGAATTTCAATCTCAAGCCCTATTTCCTTATAATTTGGCTATGTTTTCATGGATTTCAAGGATGATTCTTTAATAAAATCGTGAATTTAACTCATAAAACTTTCCTCCAATCGATCTCAGTTGAAACTCCCTTCAATCCCTATCCAAAAGCTCTCAAAATGACTGAAAATGGTGGAAAAATGACCCAAAATCCGATATAAACTCACTGCCCAGATTTTTCGAAATCACTATTCATCCGCGCGGTATTGTTCACGCGCGTGGTCACTGTTCACCCGCGCGGTTATTGTTCACGCACGGTTACTGTTCACTGCTACTAAAAAAATACACCAGCAGACAATTTAAATTGCAGCACAACCATTTTTCACTAAAATGACTCTAACTCCATCATACAAACTCGGAATTAGACGACTCTTGTTCCTATGAGTCACAAATAATAATATGAACACAACCCTTAAATCGAAACTCAATTCGGAGCTCATTTGCCCAGTGCGATACTCATTTCACTCGTTAAACAATTAACTCACATTTCATGTGAAAAACCCAATCGCGACTTGATGATATTAAAACAAAATTTCCAGATCAGTCCTATAATTCATTATCAAAATTCCGTAAGTCTCGAAATCAAATTTGGATCTCTAGAACTAAAAATGAACCTTTAGATCATTACATGTTTATGCTCAAAACGCCAAAATCTTCCAAAAACTCTTCCAAAAGTTATCCGATCCTCATGGGATCCTAACAAAGTATACTAGCAAGTCCCATAATATGACACAAACTTAATTGTTTCTTCGAATCACAAAAAACAACGGAGAAATACTAAATTCACCTCGGATCCAAGCCTATGAACTTTGAAACTTCTAACTTTCACATCCGATGCCGAAATATGTCAAAACTAGTCCGATTGACTTCAAATTTGGCAGACAAGTCCAAAATGACATAACGAAGCTCCAGCAACTCTCGGAATTCCATTCCGACCCTCGGATCAAAATCTCACCTATCAATTGGAATTCGCCAAAATACTAACTTTGCCAATTCAAGCTTAATTCTGCACCCGTCATCACAAAAATATTTCGGACACGCTCCTAAGTCCCAAATCACCTAATTAAGCTATCCGAACCATAAAATTCGCAGTTCGAGCCCTCTAACACATAAGTCAATATCCGGTTGACTTTTACAACTTAAGCTTCCTTAAAAGAGACTAAGTGTCTCAAACCTTACCAAAATCATTCCGGAATGACTTCAAATTTTGCACACAAGTTGCATTCGACATTACGGACTTTTCCCAACTTTTGGAATCGCATTCCAACCCCGATATCAAAATTTCCACTTACGGTCGAATTTTCTTAAAAACCTTCAAATTTCTATATTTAGCCAAATGACTTCAAAATGACCTCCGGAGATCCGAATTCACTTCCGATCGCGCTCCCAACTCCAGAATCTCCCATACGGAGATATTCCCAGACTCGGAATCCCAAACGGACATCTATAACACTGAAATGCCTTCCAACCTTAATTTATGAAATTCTTTAAAAATACTAACTTCCACAATATACGCTGAAATGCTCACGGTTTATCCAAAACTAAATCCGGACATACGCCCAAGTCCGAAATCATCATACGAACCTGCTGGAACTTTCAGATCTCGATTCCGAGGTCGTTTACTCAAAATTCCAATCTTAGCCACTTTCTTCAACTTAAGGCTATCGCAATGAAAATTTTCTTTCCAATTTGACTCTGAAATTCCCGAAATTCAACTCTGACCATATGCACAAGTCAATATACCTGAAATGAAGATATTCATGACTTCCAACTGCTGAACGACGCGCTGGAGCTCAAAACGACCGGTCGGGTCGTTACATTCTCCCCCACTTAAATAGATGTTTGTCCTCGAACGTTCCAAGAACTGCTCTTAAGTTATCTGAAATCACTGTTTAACACCTCGTGCACCTGACCGTGCTACCACAACTCATATGGACACATTAGTTTGATCAAATCTGCAGATATCCTCTTTTATCCATACAATAAGCTCAGAACCCAATTCCAACACCTGAAATTCTCTGCCAGACCCGTTCTCTGTATATAAACACTGTATCAACTACCACATAAGGTACCAGAACACGACTGCATACCTTTGTTGAATTAGCACAATGCATCGCATAATTCACCATCTAACCACAATAACACTCCATGAACCTTAATAGCCAAAATTCCACGACTCTGATGCTCCCATTGCATATGATGATATACTTATACATTCTATTATAATGCTGATGATACAACCACAACGGAGGAGATGTGCAGAAATTTCTAACCAATTGCAGAGTTAACCCAACATTAATTCACTCCTTTTTGACTAAAATCATCACGTCATTACTACCCAAATACTGGTAACTGCCATGTAATATACTTCACATAATCCCACAGCAATGGTCCCCGATACCAATAGTCTCGCCTCACCTAGTACGAGCTGCTCAGACAACCAATCACTATAGACAATGACCAACGGTCTCACATGATGCAAAAATGCGCCAATAGGCCATAATGCGAACAAGATACATAAGGAAATGATTCAGGAATGGACTGCTCAACTCACACAACTAATATGGACTTTTCCCCGGAGAATAGGAATTTATCAAGCCGTTTCACAGCACACATGGCACAATCACAATATTACATGAATTGACGAACACAGAACAACATATGATATTCCAACACCCCTCCTTGAGGAGCGCTATACTGAAATGAACACATCTGACTCACATGAAGCCCATAATCCTATTTAAACCCATTCGCCCACTTCAGGTCGATTCTGCTCGCACGGAACTAGGCTGATAGCCTTTCATGGACCCGTAATAAGTCATTTCTTCTCATAACACACAAAAACTACCACCATAGCTGGGACAACACCTCACAATCCACAACCAAATGAACCGAACGAATTCATATAGATCTTAGATATTCTTCCAATATTTCAACTTTATTAAGTCCCCAAAATTTGACTAACTCCCAGATTTTTCAAATATTTTGGCAGAGTCTCCCTTGTAATTGGACCTATCCACCTGTCAGAGTAACACCAAAACAACTCCTAACAGCATGTCCACAACCCAACAAGTACCACAAGTATATCAATAACACTAATCTCCGCATCACAAGCCCGATATTATCACAATGATATTTTGACATGAAACGTATCATTTGTATGATCATAACCACATTTCTGGTCTTAATAGTTGTTCATAAATAATTCCATCATTATCAATAAATCTCATATTAACCACCACCTCATTTCAAATTTTCACAATACTGACAACAGAATGTGAGGCATGAAGACCTCATTATTACTTACTCGTATTAATGAGTCATATTTAACGCCACCTGGGAACTCATCTCATAAGCTAAAGCTCAATGTTTACAGTACAAAAATGGCAGAATATGAACATAAAATATACATGAATTATCAAATCAATCTAACTGGCATGACTCCCTTTTAATATTATCGTACGAATTAAACTTTACAAAGGAAAAGTTTAAACTCATAAATATTTACCACAAGAACCTCGTCCTTACATAACCTCCACCGCGGCTTGCAGCCCGGTTTAAATATTTCACATTGTGCCAACTGCAGTTTTCAATTTCCTTTCTTTCTTCTTCTCAATAAATTTCGTAAACATTTTTTTTTCATAGAACATAACGAACCCTCACACCGGTAGGGCATATAATTCATAAAAAAAATGGAACCAATTATTCCAAAATACATTAAACCCATTGTAGTGAATAATAAACATTACTTTAACCTTACCTCGAATCCTTGTAGCCCAATTTCTAACATCCAGAATTCTTTTCAAGACCTGAATCTCACATACACACACTGTATAAGTCCGAACAAACTGTGTCAAGTCATAACATTAACCCTATATATAATCGCATAACATACTACACAACTGGTATATTCGTAACACCATTCTCGATCACCATAACCACTCAAACAACCTAGTACCAGTAGGAAACCCCACATTAAACAAAACCTCGCTCCAAAACCTTCGTACCCCATCAATAATGAAGAAATATACAGGAACTCACAATACACAACACGTTTCGCCTACCAATAGAAAGTGTCTATTTTAAACCATGGTAGAAACCATCAAGAACACTTGGAAATCCATTTTCTCCTAATCAAGCTATCAGAACTAAATTCCTCTAATTCAACCAGGCCACGCATGTCATCAAACTCAAGAATATTGCCATATTACTACAACTAGTTCAACAAAAAATTTTCACAAGCTTAGGTAACACAGAGCTTAAAATACCTCAATTCCACTAGTAAGATCACCTTCATTCTCGTGACAATCAACTCAAATTTCTCAATTAGAGTCAAATTCAAATCTCAACACATACA
>MDKF010689182.1:0-30073 GCA_026770625.1 Nicotiana glauca
TTCTTCTACTCAGGTACACGCTTGTACTCACTGATGTAGTTTCAAGTCTGAGCAATGGAATAGAATGCTCATTTGATGTTTCAAGCTTATTTAATAATATATATGTGTACTGATTTGATCTATATAGAATCTAGCTAGGATAATTTGTATTCATTAGGAATAGTTAAGTTGTAATTGGAATATAATTCTTCGGACTGTTTACTACTATATTTGGATTATAATTGCGCTGTATTTGTAATAATGCTGTAATAGAACTTAGAATCTATGGTATTAGTAAGATAATTGTTAGATCTAGGATAGTTCCGAACAGTTAGCATGCAGTGAAGAATCGGAAAAAAGAATTCTGTTGTTTAATCTCATGTTATAGGTACAATTTTGATTATTAGAAATTAACAAGTATAAATGAATATTTCGTATACTCAACCTGTCTAGCATGTATTAACATTTCAGTAGCTCAGTTATGCATTTCGAGTGTATTAGAATTTTCAATTGATAATAATAGTTAAAATCTGTTTAAAAACGATAAGTTTAGTATTAATAGAACCATTTTAGATTTTAATAGTTCGAATTATGCTTCATTATTTTCTGCTAAACGTGCTTATAAGTACAAAAAAAACAGTGTTAAAATTAAGCAAATTATAGATTCAATAGTTCCAGAGATTTGGTCCCAGTCCTTTGCTTTGGAAAATTAGTTGTATGGTTCACAGCTTGGGCCAGTCGAGGAGCCCAATAAAGGCAACAGAGTTAATAAATTATTTTGGGCCAGCCGTTCAAGGCCCAAAGTTGCCAAGAAAAAAAAATCAATCAAGTTCCTAAGCCTAGTAATACAATAAGTGAATAATTAAGGAATTTGAATTCATATGTATAGGTTACTTAACCTTTAGAGATAAAATTTAATAGAGAATAGTAGTTACTTTAGGATTTGGCCTTTAAATAAAAATGATGAGATGAGCCTCACCAAAGCAAAAACAAAACTACGGGGCCCTCAATAATTACTTAAATAAAAATACTTAGAAATTCAGGATGGACCGTTTAGAAAATTTCACGGTCTTCCCCAAAAATAATAAACGCGTAGTCGTTTTAGGTGCGTATGTTAATAATATTACCTTCCCAAATACGGGTGCACATTTATGTGACCCAAATCCAAATCTCAACGAAGTCGAAATGTGTTAAAAGTCACGGGTGTACTGGTACGGCATGGTTCGAGATACATTTTCACGACGTTGTAATTCTTGTAAAATAAATAATAAATAGAATAAAAGAGGGTTATTAATAAAAGGCACATAAAAATAGAACATATATGGAAATCAGATAAAATCAAATGCAATAGTTGAGCGACCGTGCTAGAACCACGGAATCCGGGAATGCCTAACACCTTCTCCCGGGTTAACATAATTCCTTATCCGGATTTTTGGTTCGCGGACTATTAACAGAGTCATATTTTCCTCGGTTCGGGATTCAACCAGTGACTTGGGACACCATTAACTTTCCAAGTGGCGACTCTGAATAAATAAAATAAATTCTGTTCCGACTGTCCTTTAATTGGAAAAACTCCTTTACGCCCTTCACGGGGTGTATTAAAACACGTAAAAAAGGAGGTGTGACAGTGTTCCTTATCACTTCACGAGTCTATGCATATAAAGAACATGAAAATCGGAGTCCAAATGACCCCTCAAACCCCAAATTAAAAATCCAAAATTCCAAAACATAGTTCTTCCATTTTTAGCTTAAGTTCCATGAATTTCTAGGTTAATACCACAATGGAATCACGTTTTAGGTTCAAAAATCTTACCTCCGGTCAATTCTCCTTGAATCCCTCTTTTATCACCTTCAAAAAGCTCCCAAAATGCTCAGTTATGGAGGAAAAATGGCTCAAAATCGCGGATGATATGTTTATAAACTTTCTTCCCAGTTCAGATATTTCTTCATCGCATTTGAGACCACTGCCCCGCGAACGCAAATGGCAAAATTTAAAAACCTCAAAAACACTCTACGCGAACGCGAACGCGACCGCCACACTGCGAACGCGAGGCATAATGCGAACTCGGAGGGTAATTTCCACTGGACTTCAATTCCTTATACGCGAACATGAGAGGCCTTGTGCGAACGCGAAGCAAAAACATCTGGCCTTCCGCGAACGCGGTCCCACAGACGCGAATGCGAAGAGCAAATCACTTGTCTCCCAATTCCTTCCTCGAGAACGCGACGCTCTTTACGCGAACGCGAAGAGCAAATTCTCTGCAACACCTGAAATGAAAAATCTGCAACTTTTAACTTCGAAAATGGTCCGATTGACCACCCGAAACTCACCCGAGGCCCCCGGGACCTCAACCAAAAGCACCAATACCTCCCAAAACCTCATTCAAACTTGCTCCAATCATCAAAACACCTCAAACAACACCAAATTCATCACTTCCCATCGAATCCAAGCCTAAGTTTTCTAAAAACTTCTGAAATACACTTTCGATCAAAAACCCAACCAAACCACGTCTGAATGACCTAAAATTTTGCACACGCATCCCAAATGACATAACGAAGCTTCAGCAACTCTCAAAATTCCATTCCGACCCTTGGATCAATTTCTCACCTATCAACCGGAATTCGCCAAAATACTAACTTCGCTAATTCAAGCCTAATTCTACATCGGACCTCGACTACAACTTCTGATCATACTCCTAAGCCATAAATCACCTAACAAAGCTAACCAAACCATAAAAACTCCAATCTGAGCTCATATACAAATAAGTCAACTCTTGGTTAAATCTTTCAAATTCAAAGCTTTCAATTGAGACCGTTCTTTCAAATTCATACCGATTTCCTTGAAAAGCAAAACCAACGATCTACATCAGTCATAACATATTACACGGGGAAAGTCATGCCCGAGAACTGGCGATCAAAGTGCAATAGCTCAAAATGATCGGTCGAGTCGTTACATCCTCCCCCACTTAAACAACGTTCGTCCTCGAACGTACCGAGAGTTGTTCTAAAAGCCAATCAATCGCTGAATAACCTTACCATGAATCTACCCGAGGCTGATCCCACATCACCCTATCTCATATAGGTCCAATAGCAAATTGTAACTGAAATTTCACAACCCAATCTAGCCCATAAACCTTAGAACCACATTTACATTTCCGAAATCATACACAAGATCATAACCTCACATCTATATTCAGAATAAGCCCAAACTAGTAGTAATAACCCATACTTGTACCCTCAGGTGCAATTACCTGATATACCACATAACTCAAATACCTGTAGCAATAACTTCCATTCTCAGCGGCTGTACACAATGACTGAATACTGGTAAAAAACCTCTTATCAGCTAAAGTTACATTCCAACACTTTTACATATACTGCAACTGATAACTAAAACACGTAGTAAGCCATCACTATTTCTCAGATCAACCATTCATGAAGCCACTTCTCTTTTGGCAAATTCCATAGCAATTTCCGAGTTTAACCTCGATATTATCCTTCCGACACTCTGAAATCGAATCGATTCATATTCATCAATGATCCCAATGATCTCCTCTAATCATAAGACACCACTCTGGTGACATGACACATCTATATAGGTCTAAGCCACAACTTGGATAATACGCGCACCAATAAGCAACGGTCCAAACACACTCAAATCATGGAAATGACTTAAATGAAGGAGTTGTACCTGAAGCTCACCAGTACCATCACAACACAAGGCTGAGAACCCGTCTCACATCATAGAAATAGAATACATGAATCTACCCCGAAAGGTCCTATCTTCAAGTAGCCTCGCTAAAATGCGCGATCCTAACCAAACACTGCTCCATATGAAACACCTCAAGTCACTATGCTCAAAATTGACAGCCACACACAATTTTATGTCTGGAACTAAAGCAAGTCATTACACCTATGGTGAAAACAAATATCATATACCACGCAACCCGATAGGACATGGCCGATACGCCATTCACCGAGCAACACCTAAGTACTTTCCCGCTCGACTTCCACTACGAGACCCCAAATGAATTGCACCATACGTGACAATAACCAGCAAATCACAACACCTCGCAACACAGAAAGGTAACTCATGACCCCTCTAGATTACTAATAAGCTCAATAACAGTCGAATCAACACATCCCTCAACAATACTATTCGGAGCCAACCAAGCCGACTCAAGATAGAACACTCACCCATATTGGCCTGCCAACGAACTCCTTATCAAGGAAACCTGGAGCTACTCCTTCCACCTCAACTCTGCCGGTGCCATACGATACGATGCAAGGCAACAAATCAATATCGAAATCAACAACCTTGCCCGGCAACATGCCTGGCCACAAGAAACACACCCGAAAAGTCCCTCACCACCGAAACTGAATCAATATGAGGAGTCTCAGCACTGATACTCATCACAATAGCCCAAATAAGAAAGACAAATCCTCCCCAGCGGTCCGCTGGGTCTTTGAAATATAAAACTCCCCAATAGGACATAATCTGTCGAACATCGACACTCAATCTGTGGCATTTTCCGGCATAGCCAAGAGCGCTATCTTATTGCAATATTCTAGAATCACACAACACGGAAATAACCAATCTGAACTCCAACATCATATCTGAAATCTAACATACCAACAAAGAAAGATCCACTCAACCTCCAAATCCCGATAGTCGCTAAACAGTGTCGATACACATGATCTGCAACCACAACATAGCCTGAATATGAGAGCTTCCGATCTCCAACTCCATGCAGCACACAAATCACCATACCTAATACCAAATTCTGCCATCCAAATACATATCACACCTCAGGTAGCCAGTCATTCCACGAAGGATATTCTAAAATTCCCCCTAAGCCATCAAGCAACCTCGAATATCAGCAGTCGATCTAACAAGAAAGCATCGCAGTACTACCGAAGTACTATCAACTTAATCAAATTGCCTTTTCTGAAACATATACCCTAGTCAACTCACTACGATTAGCAATACCATTCCCTTAATCATCTGAAGATCATTCTCCCTAATCATCCGAAGCTCATTTCTCTAATCACCTAAAACTGCCCGTGTTGCCTTAGAATTTTATGACTTTCCATTCAGAACTGAACCGTAACCTTACACGCAAATATCAATCCTCCACAACATATTGCATATACCATACCACCCTAGGGTAACATGAGAACTTCATCTCCCTTCCGAGCCACAAACATCTACGTACTCAACTAGTCAAGAACTTTCCATTGGTCCTACCTACAAGAAAATCACTATACATCTCGTGCTCCGCATGGCCATAGAAAATATACATCTCCAAACCACGGTAAAAACCATCAAGAACTCTCCGAGTTCCCCTTGCACAAATCAGACCTGCCAGGACTGAATTATTCTAACTCGACCAAGCTAAGCAAGCCATCGAAACCGAAGAGCCTTGTCGCAAAATACCTGTAGGAACTCATTACCTCAAACACACACAAGGAATAAATCTTGTCCTTACCATACCGGTCCGGTCTACTACCAAATTACCCCATCTATCTGAATTTCCTTCTGATTCATCTTCAACTTGATATTTCCTTTTTGTTGTAGCACCACAATCCTTAACCCAGACTTACCACACGGAACCACGCATAAAGCTACACCGTCTAAGGCTCATACGTCACTGAATACTTTCTTAAACCTTCCCGGAAACACCACATTCCAGAATATTTTACTCTGAAGAACTTCCTGCGAATCTAAATCTGTTACCTTTACTTTCCTGATACTGATACATAGAATCCCATAATTAACATATAAATACCACAAGTCTTGACCTCTTCCAATAAAAACTCAGTTTCTAACCACGTATACAACTTTAAGACACTTGATCGTTACATGTAGAATCTTGAACACATTAGAACCATTCTCGAGAGTCATTTACTCTATTTACTCTGCAATTCACCTGACCCAACGAACAGAACCACCCGTGCCTCATTAGCACTCTGACACCGCAGAATGAAATCCTCATCCCAATACAACCAAGCAACTTCCTGCTCTCTGCACCGAGCATTCTTTACCAATAACAACTTAAGACATCCCGTGATTTCCTTACCCTATGAATCATGATATAATCTTTGTCAAAATTTTCCTTTACTCGAGCCATCCTCGGTCTCAATTTCCGCGAGCCACAATGATTCACCCGCAAACCTCGAATTGAAACCCACATAGCACCTAACCGTGCAATCAACTTAATCCATAGCAAGCTCCCCCACTTGGCTCGAAGCCATAGATCAAAACACACCCAATAACTCATAACGCATATACTCTATTGCTTCCATAACATCATAGTGAGATTACACTCTCTTTCATAAGCTCATGAAACACAGACCATCTGGTACTTTAAATCCTCTGTAAATCTCGCATTCATCCTCGCAACAGACAAGCTCAATCTCTAGTCGACCCAATTTAGATTTCAACATATATTCTTCACTTACAATGATATCTTCTAATAGACAACATAAGGATCACACAACCTTATAACACTCCGCAGGAGATAACCCACATGTTTTGCCTCCAACTAACATTTCTGTATACCTCCTACGGTCACAAGCATTATGCAGTCACTTGATCTTCCTAAGTCTGGACTCATACTGCAACATAAAATTTACTTCAGTCTCAATTGGGAAACATGAAAAGATCTTCCATACGCCCATAACTCGGGGCTATACCTCAAATCAAGATGGAATTCCAGCACCTAATAGTTTCTCTATCCTTCATCAGGCCTTTCTCGTCACTCCCACGTCATATAGATACATCTTGCAGTACTAACATACTCATCACATAGCCACGACCGTCACTTCCACTAATAGGGACACTTATAAGTTCAAAAACACTTGTTCACACAATCAGCACCTCGGTGCTCAAGCCATAGGCAAAGATCCGGCCTCAAGTCCTCCAGACTGGCCCAACATACACTCACAGAGATCACATCTCGCCCCTCGATCGGGGAATCACAAGCCATCAAGGCATATATGATACTGAGCGCTCATGCGCGCATACGAACGCGTGGAAGGAATTTCAAGAGTTACTTTTCAAGCTAAATCAAGGATGCACGATAAGAATTCAAGAATGTGAAGTATTCCTAAAGGTTCTGCAGCCTCTCAAGGATAAATACCGACGCCTCCGTACCAGTCCACGAGACTCTGCTAAACCTGCTTATGACTCGTGAGACCTATGTAACCTAGGCTCTGATACCAACTTATCATGACCCAAACCCCGATCTGGTTGTGATGGCGCCTCTCGTGAAGACAAGGCCAGCCAGTCAACCCATTTCGCCTTTTCAGAATAATTAAATATTGATTCACAGTTTTAACATAATTAAATAACCACAGTCTAAACATAGATTTCTTTATTAAGTGCGGAATACAACCCAAACACGGCCCAAATCGGGGTGTCACAAGTCACGAGCATCTAATAGAGTATAAATACAACTACAAGGCATGTAATATATATAATAGGACTGATAAACAAAAGGGAGAAATGCGGTGCTGCGAACGCTAGCAGTCACTTCGCTAAACTTTGATAACTTAGCCTCCGATCAGCTCAGAACCCGCTACCGGGGGAACAAATACCTGCATCTGCACGCGAGGTGCATGGAGTAAAGTGAGTACTCCAACTCAGTGAGTAATAAAGGAAAATAATAACTGAGCAGTAAGAAATCACGTAAGGCAAACCATCATGCTATACAGAGCAGTGTAAAACATTTTGAGAAAAACAATAAAGCTGTGAAATCTTAGAAAACGCCTTTGCTCAGTTTAAGACTCTTTTGAAAATGGCTTTTTCAACAGTAAACAAATAGTGCAGATAAGCATAGAAATATGCCCCTCGGACACCACACTCACACAACAAATAATGCCAGACAATCGGGTAGATACCACGTGAAGCAACACAGACAAAAGATAATGGAAGACAAATGAAACAAAGTAAACTCATAGATCAGTATCATGTAGTAACCGTTGCGGCGTGCATCTCGATCCATATATCGTTGTGGCATGCAGCCCGATCCATATATCGTTGCGGCGTGTAGTCCGATCCATATATTTCATCGATGGCGCTCACTGGGGGTGTGTGGACTCCGGTAGGGGCCCCTTACGGCCCAAGCGCAAATATCAAGCCATCTCATTGCATCAAATCCAGGCCCTCGGAATCATATCGGTACTAGTATAACACTGCTTCGGCGCACAGCCCGATCCCATAGTATCCTCACAACACAGGCCCTCGGCCTCACTCAGTCAGATAAAATCATCACAAGCCCCTCGGGCAATTGTAAAATAGTAGTTCTCAGCCCAAAACATCATTTAGAAATATCATTTAAGTCTCAAAACTGAGTAAAATGGCTGAGTTGTAAAACAGTCTCAGCCCAAAACATCATTTAGAAATATCGTTTAAGTCTCAAAACTGAGTAAAATGGCTGAGTTGTAAAACAGTGGAAATTAGCATGATTGAGTTCAAGCAATAAGTCAAAACAGTGAGGAAACAGGGATAATAATCCCTGAAGGGTTAATAGTTGGCATGAAGCCCAAATATGGCAATCATCCCAAATCATGATGATAACAAGTAAGTTTCAGTCAAGTACACGATAAAATCATCAATCGGGATGGAACAAGTGACAATCCCCAATGATGCTCTACCCCACGCTCGCTATCCAGCGTGTAAGTCACCTCAATATAGCACTACGATGTGTAATCCGGGGTTTCAAACCCTCAGAATATCATTTACAATCATTACTCAACTCGAACCGGCAAAATCTCTAACTCACGACGCCCTTGCCCCTCAAATTGGCCTCCACGCGTGTAGAATCTATTCAAAATCAGAGCAAATATATCACAATATGCTAAGGGAACAAAGCCCAAGTGAAAATAATCAATAACGGGCACAAATCCCGAAATTACCAAAACTTGAGCCCCAGGCCCACTTCTCGAAACTCAGAAATTTTTACATCAACGTGTTCCTTATCACTTCACGAGTATATGCATATAAAGAACACGAAAATCAGAGTCCAAATGACCCCTCAAATCCCAAATTAAAAATCCAAAATTCCAAGACCTAGTTCTTCTATTTTTAGCTTAACTTCCATGAATTTCTAGGTTAATACCACAATGGAATCACGTTTTAGGTTCAAAAATCTTACATCAAGTCAATTCTCCTTGAATCCCTCTTTTATCACCTTCAAAAAGCTCCCAAAATGCTCAGCTATAGAGGAAAAATTGCTCAAAATCGCAGATGAAATGTTTATAAACTTTCTGCCCAGTTCAGATATTTCTTCATCGCGTTCGCAACCACTGCCCCGCGAACGCAAATGGAAAAATTTAAAAACCTAAAAAAACACTCTACGCGAACGCGACCATCACACTGCGAATGCGCGGCATAATTTTCCAGACCAATGCGAACGCGAGACCATAATGCGAGGTAATTTCCACTAGACTTCAATTCCTTATACGCGAACGCGATAGGCCTTGTGCGAACGCGAAGCACAAACATCCGGCCTTCCGCGAACGCGAAGAGAAAATCACCTGCCTCCCAATTCCTTCCTCACGAACGCGAGGATCTTTACGCGAACGCGAAGAGCAAATTCTCTGCAACACGTGAAATGAAAAATCTGCAACTTTTAACTTCGAAAATGGTCCGATTGACCACCCGAAACTCACCCGAGGCCCCCGGGACCTAACCAAAAGCACCAACACCTCCCAAAACCTCATTCAACCTTTCTCCAATCATCGAAACACCTCAAACAACACCAAATCCATCAATTCCCATCGAATTCAAGCTTAAGTCTTCTAAAAACTTCCGAAATACGCTTTCGATAAAAAATCCAACCAAACCACATCCGAATGACCTAAAATTTTGCACACACATCCCAAATGACATAACGAAACTTTAGCAACACTCAGAATTCCATTCCGATCCTCGGATTAATTTCTCACCTATCAACCGAAATTCGCCAAAATACTAACTTCGCCAATTCAAGCCTAATTCTACATCGGACCTCCAAAACCACTTCCGATCACACTCCTAAGTCATAAATCACCTAACGAAGCTAACCAAACCATAAAAACTCCGATCTGAGCTCATATACAAATAAGTCAACTCTTGGTCAAACTTTTCAAATTCAAAGCTTTCAAGTGAGACTGTTCTTTCAAATTCATACCGATTTCTGTGAAAACCAAAACCAATGATCTACATCAGTCATAACACATTACATGGGGCAAGTCATGCCCGAGAACTGGCGATCAAAGTGCAAAAGCTCAAAACAACCGGTCGGGTCGTTAAATCCTCCCCCACTTAAACACACGTTCGTCCTCGAACGTACCCAAAAGCTGTTCTAAAAGCCAATCAATCACTGAATAACCTTACCATGAATCTACCCGGGGGGGGGGATCCCACATCACCCTATCTCATATAGGTCCAATAGCACATTGTAACTGAAATTTCACAACCCAATCTAGCCCATAAACCTTAGAACCACATTTCCATTTCCGAAATCATACACAAGATCAGAACCTCACATCTATATTCAGAATAAGCCCGAACCAGCGGTAATAACCCATACATGTACCCTCAGGTGCAATTACCTGATACACCACATAACTCAAATACCTGTAGCGATAACTTCCATTCACAGCGGCTGCACACAATGATCGAATACTGGTAGAAAACCTCTTATCAGCTAAAGTTTCATTCCAACACTTATATATACTGCAACTGATAACTAAAACACGCAGTAAGCAGTCACTATTTCTCAGATCAACCATTCATGAAGCCACTTTTCTTTTGGCAAATTCCATAGCAATTTCCAAGCTAAACCTCGATATTATCCTTTCGACACACTGAAATCGAATCGATTCGTATTCATCAATGATCCTAACGATCTCCTCTAATCCTAACACACCACTATGGTGACATGAAACATCAATATAGGTCTAAGCCACAACTTGCATAATACGCACACCAATAAGCAACGGTCCGAACATACTCAAATCATAGAAATGACTCAAATGAAGGAGTTGTACCTCAAGTTCACCAGTATCATCACAACACAAGGCTGAGAACCCGTCTCACATCATAGAAATAGAACACATGAATCTATCCCGAAAGGTCCTATCTTAAAGTAGCCTCGCTACAATGCGCAATCCTAACCAAACACTGCTCCACATGAAACACCTCAAGTCACTATGCTCAAAATTCACAGCCACCCACAATTTGATGTTTGGAACTAAAAAAAGTCATTACACTTACGGTGAAAACAAATAGCATATACCACGGAACCCGATAGGACATGACCGATACACCATTCACAGAGCAATACCCAAGTACTTTCCCGCTCGACTTCCACTACGAACCCCAAATGAACTGCACCATATGTGCCCATAACCAGCAAATCACAACACCTCGCAACATTGAAAGGTAACTCATGATCCCACCAGATTACTAATAAGCTTAATAACAGTCGAATCAACATATCCCTCAACAATACCATTCGGAGCCAACCAAGCTGACTCAAGATAAAACACTCACCCATATTGGCCTGGCAACGAACTCCTTATCAAGGAAACCTGGAGCTACTCCTTCCATCTCTATAGCTCTGCTGGTGCCATACGATACGATGCAAGGCACCAAATCAATACTGAAATCAACAACCTTGCCCGACAACATGCCCGGCCACAAGAAACACACCCGAAAAGTCCCTCACCACCGAAACTGAATCAATATGAGGAGCCTCGGCACTGATACTCATCACAAAAGCCCAAATAAGAAAGGCAAATCCTTCCTAATAGTCCGCTGGGTCTTTGAAATATAAAAATCCCCTATATGACATAATCCCTCGAACATCGCCACTCAATCTGTGGCATTTTCTGGCATAGCCAAGAGCGCTGTCTTATCGCAATATTCCAGAATCACACAACACGGAAACAACCAATCTGAACCCCAACATGACATCTGAAATCTAACATACCAACAAAGAAAGATCCACTCGGCCTCCAAATCCCGATAGTCGCTAAACAGTGCTGATATACACGATCCGCAACCACAACATAGCCTGAATATAAGAGCTTCTAATCTCCAACTCCATGCAGCACACAAATCACCATACATAATCCTAAACTTCGCCATCCGAATACATATCACACTTCAGGTACCCAGTCATTCCACAAAGGATATTCTAAAATTCCCTTACACCATCAAGCAACCTCGAATATCATCAGTCGATCTAATAAGAAAGTGTCGCAGTACTACCGAAGTACTATCAACTTAATCAAACATCCTTTTCTGAAACATATACCCTCGTCAACTCACTATGATTAGCAATACCATTCCCTTAATCATCTGAAGTCATTCACCCTAATCATCCGAAGCTCATTTCTCTAATCACCTAAAACTGCCTGTGCTGCCTAAGAATTTTATGACTTTCCATTCAGAACTGAACCGTAACCTTACACGCAAATCTCAATCCTCCACAACATATCACATATACCATACCACCCTAGGGTAACATGAGAACTTCATCTTCCTTCCGAGCCACAAACATCTATGTACTTAACTAGTCAAGAACTTTCCATTGGTCCCACCTACTAGAAAATCACTATACATCCCATGCTCCGCATGCCCATAGAAAATATACATCTCCAAACCACAGTAAAAACCATCAAGAACTCTCCGACTTCCCCTTGCACAAATCAGACCTGCCAGGACTGAATCTTTCTAACTCGACCAAGCTAAGCAAACCGTCGAAACCTAAGAGCATTGCCGCCAAATACCTGTAGGAACTCATTACCTCGAACACACACAGGGAATAAATCTTGTCCTTACCATACCGGTCTGGTCTACTACCTAATTACCCCATCTATCTGAATTTCCTTCTGATTCATCTTCAACTTGATATTTCCTTTTTGTTGTTGCACCATAATCCTCAACCCAGACTTACCACACGGAACCATGCATAAAGCCACACCGTCTAAGGCTCATACGTTACTGAATACTTTCTTAAACATTCCCGAAAACACCACATTCCAGAATATTTTACTCTGAAGAACTTCCTGCGAATCTAAATACGATACCTTTACTTTCCTGATACTGATACATAGAATCCCATAATTAACATAGAAATACCACAAGTCTTGACCTCTTCCAATAAAAACTCAGTTTCTAACCACGTATACAACTTTAAGACACTTGATTGTTACATGTAGAATCTTGAACACATTAGAACCATTCTCGAGAGTCATTTACTCTAGTTACTCTGCAATTTACCTAACCCAACGAACAGAACCACCCATGCCTTGTTAGCACTCCGACACCGCAAAATGACATCCTCATCTCAATACAACCAAGCAACTTCATGCTCTATGCACCGAGCATTCTTTACCAACAACAACTTAAGACATCCCGTGATTTCCTTACCCTATGAAGCATGATATAATCTTTGTCAAAATTTTCCTTTACTCGAGCCATCCTCGGTCTCAATTTTCGCGAGCCACACTGATTTGCCCGCACACCTCGAACTGAAACCCACATAGCACCATGTCGACGCCCCCCTTTTTCTGAGGCAAAATTGAGTTTACGACATTCGGGAAGACAACTCTATTCCCGTTTGGGAATTGGGTTTTTGGAATTGAAGAGTCGCCACCTAATGATTATAGTGCAATAGGAAACTTTTTAGAAAGAATTGAGATGAAGAACCAGAGTTCGGGTAAGGTCTAGAAATTATCTCGCGGGGAAGGTGTTAGGCACCCCTCAAGATCCACTAGTGTGGTTCCCGACCATGTTATAATTGTGACTTTAAGCAAGCAAACATAAGTAAACAAGCAAGAATTACAAATACGAGGGGGTTTTCATATAATAGTTGCAAATAGTTTGAAACTAAAACGAAGTTAAAGAAGCTGAAATTTTGCGAAGAAAGTAGTTTTTAAAATTCAGAATAAACGAGTGAAGAGAGGGAGAAATTTTACATAATTGCTGGGAATAGCAGTTAAAGAAGCTGAAGTTTGAGAAAAAGCAGTTTTTGAAATAAAAATAAACAGGTAAAGGGAGAGGGATCCTACGTTTGAAAACAATATGGATCACCCCATACAACACCCGGTAACCATTTATACACGTGGTGTTATCGCGTGGTCATCATATCCATATCTACCCTTCCCACCCAATTAAGGTATTAAAGTGCGGAATGTCTCGTTACTTATTTCATGCTAGTACCCGTCCCAATCCTATCAGTCCCGAAGGCATTTGGACTACTAGTCCTAAAGGGAGAGGGGTTTGAGGCCTTTTAAGAGTTTTCAAAGGACAAAATACTGGGGCGTCAATCAAAACACATAATGCGAGTAAAGGGGAAAGCAAATAAGCAAGTAGGGCTCAAATAAGCCTCCTAAAATCAGATAAAGCCATAGAGTTTAGCATGTCTTGCACGTACTAGTTTAGTCTTAAATTAAATTAAAGCGATAAGTGGGCTAGTTCAACACAATTTTTAGACATGAAGTTTGCATTAGGCTTACTCGAATGCAGTTGTTTAAGACTGATCTCGTTGATTAGTTAATCCTTTTTGTCTATGTGTTGGATGGGACTACTGATTTTAAAACACAAGCTGATTTTAAAAGAAAATTACAGAGTAAGAAATAGGTTTCAGAAAAAGGGGTACTGGATTGTTATAAATGTGGTTTAAAACTAAAACAAATTTCATAATGCAGACTGGTTAGAAAAAGAGTTGCCAATTTTTAAACAAAAGAACTGAGTTGCAGACTGACTAGAAGAAATTTGTCAGATAAGCACAAAGGAATGACTTTTAGGCTGATTTAAAAAATGTTTACCAGAGTTAATGCGAGTAAGTTCAGAAAGAAAAGTCGTTTGTTTTTAGTAAAAACGATACTGTTTTAAACAAGTGAGACAACTCTGGTTCGAAATCCCTATAGGCATTCTTTCTATACGTGATACTTTTCAAATACTAACAGAAGCCTTATAAACAATAATATCTACATATGCCATTTTTATTATTAAACCTACCTGTTTGCCTAATGACGTTATTATATGCAGAGATGCAAACCCCTATAGGCATGGTATCTATATGTATAATTTCAGAATTCAGAAGTTAAATCCTATAGGCATGCTTTCTACGTATGAAGTTGCACAAATTATAAACAACATCCTATAGGCATATTTTCTACCCTTCGTGCATAAAAGTAACCCCTTCCCTTTTTCACTAAATCCCCATGAGTTTATACAAATTATTACAGCCCAGTAGAACAAAACTGAAATTAAAAGTACATCAAAAATTATCAGCTGCATCCAAGGAACCTAATTCAGACTTAGTGTCTAATAATATGAGATTGAACCACTTCCGAGATCAAGATTTCCAAAGCCTTCTCTTATCTAGGGTGTTTCAGAGATCCAAGGATTTTCAGTACCCCAGGCAGTGCTTACACCCAAGATATTAATCAGGATAAGTTATAGTGCAGTGTGGAAGAGCCAACCCTCAAGTGTCCAAGTTCAGAGGGAGCTCAGGGGTCCCAAGGCAAGGCTCACAAGAGAGGGACAGAACTTAAGTTCTAAGAATAAGTGCAAGTGCAATAGAGGGGGGGGAGAGAATGCCAAGGCAAGCTGGTGGTCATACCTAACCATGAGGTAGGCTGGCACACCCCTGACCAAGCTTGATCAGCCAGCAAATAAGAGCACCGACCTATTAAAAGTCAGACTATGGTCTAGACAGTGATTAGGACACTTCCAGACCAAGGTCTTAAGCTCAGGATACATATAAAGGGGAAAGGGGAATGGGAATTGAAAGAGTTTAGGACTCAGGGAGTCTAGTCCATATACATGAACAACAATGTCGAGTGTTGTCATGTTTCTGAACCCTAACTCAACATACAAAAGGAATTGGGGGGTAGGGATTCATGTAGGAGCATAGCAAATAAACAAACCAACTTGCAAAAAATTACATTATGGAAGCAGTAAGCAAAACAAAGAATGAACTGAAGAATAAACACATATGGGAGTGGCAGAAATTAAAAAAAGATAACATACCAGTTGCGGAAGAAGCAAGCAAAGAAAAGCAGGATTCTTTCAGCCAAACCACAGTTGGAGAAGAAACTTTTAAGCTTATGAATTCAGAGAACTCGAATATTTTACGAAAATCTAAGTGTATTTGAGAGAAGAAGTAATGACTTATTCGTGTTTGAACCTTGTTTGAAAGGGAAGAAGTACAAGTATTTATAGTTTTGAAAACGAGTAGAAAACAAGGTAACAAATACGGTTTCAACACAATCATGGAAATAATCACAGTCAAAATCAATTAACACAGGTTTTCCCTTTAATCAAGGGATTACTGCTCAACGGACACTAACAGGATTAATATAAGGAAAGAAAATCAATTTGTAAGTAGAATGATTATTGCCATAAAAGGAGCAGTAAAACCATATAGTAAGGGATCAAGTCTAAATACATAAGTGTACTTATTTTTAGAAAGGATCTGGTAAGGCCAAACAAAGAGGGAGAATCAATTAACCCTTAATGGGCGAGTAAAAAATCAGAATTGCACAAGGAAAAGTTTTGAAAATAAATTACGAGTTCGAAAATCAATCACAGAAGGGACTCGGTATATAAATGAGGTGCACAAGTAATAGACATGTGAGGCCAAGCTATAGTAAGAAGAGGTAGCATACAGTAATAGCATGATAGTCACGTAAGTCGAATTTCATTGGCTTAGTAATAGAGAAAAGATCAGAAGCATGCAAAAGTTAGGTGAAAACCTTTCTGAAAACATAGTCGAGTTTGACAGATAGCAAGAACTCAGAACAAAGCTGAATACATAAAGAAAAGAGATGTTGAAGTTTAAAGGAAGCAGATTGAGCAATTTCAAACAGACGAGTTGCACAAACAAACTCAGGAACTCGAATAGACTCCAAGGAACTAGGGTTTTTGAAATAAGTAGAGTTTAGAGGCGATAAACAAGTGAAACAAATAAATAGTCACAGAATCTCAAATAAACCCCAAAATTAGGGTTTTCAACACTAATCAGGTGCAAACAAAGTAAATAAAATAGATAGACTCAGAAACTCAAACAAATCTCCAAAAATTAGGTTTTCAACACCAATCAAACTTAGAGATGATAAACAAATGAATCGAACAAAATATTTGACAAACAGACTCAGAAACCCTAGTTTGAAATCAAAAGATTTTAAAAAGGAAAATTGGGGAAAACGTTTAAAACATCACATATAGCACAGATCGAGCACAGTTCAAAACAAATAAACGAAAAAGAACCTCAAATAGGCTAGATTTTCTGAGAACCCTAGAAGCGATAAAGGCTTGGAAGAAACAAGATCAAATCTGGAGTTGATAAGGTCGGAACCAGGCTTAGGAGGCCAAGACACGCCGGAGCAAGGCCGGAGATGGCTGAGAACCTCGAATCGACGAAAGTCTGGGCGAAGAACCTTGAATTCTGACCTCGAACCTTAGGTATCAAGCACGTGAGAACAGTAGGGGGTGAGAATAGGTCGTCCATGGTTAGAACAGCCATGGATTCCGGTGGATTTGGGATTGGAGGTGGCAGAGAGCGATTAGGGTTTCGAGAGCGTTTGAGAGAAGAGAGGAGTTAGAGGCGGTGCTTCTGAAAGAATGGGGTAGTGTTTAGGGGTCGTTTGGAATTAAAAAGGAAAGAAGAGATCTGGGTCGTTGATAAAAAATGCTCAACGGCTCAAATTTTAAAAAGAAAACGGGCGGGTTTGGGCGATTGGATCAAGTAATCGGGTTTAAATTGATTTGGGCGTTGGCATTGGGTTGAATTGGGGTGCAAATTGGGCTATAATTGAAATTAAATTGAGGCTAGATTTTAAATAGCCAATTTTTTCCCTTTTATTTTATAAAAAGGTAATAATGGTTAAAAAATAAATTAAAAATACTGAGTAAACAAATATTACATAAATATTAACTGAAAAATACTGGAACTAATTTTGTAATTATAAAATGCTATTAATCACAAAATAGGCTATAATTGCAATTATATGCAATTTAGCTTTAAAAATGCCAAATAAATTTGTAAAAATATATAAAAATTACCTTAATTATATTTTGGTGCAAATGTGAGAATAAAATAAATTATTCACCAAAAATGATAATTTTGGAAATAATTATTAGATTTTGTTGTATTAAAATAGACAATCAATTGGTTTAAAAATCATTAAAAATGCCAAAACTCTTGGGTGTGCTTATATATGCACATATATGCTATTTTGGAAGTATTTTGGGTATAAAATTACCTAGAAAAAAATTGGGTATCAACACACCTAAACGTGCAATCAACTTAATCCATAGCAAACTCCCTCACTTGGCTCGAAGCCACAAATCAAAACACACCCAATAACTTGTAACGCTAATACTTTATTGTTGCCATAACATCATAGTGAGATTACACTCAGTCCTTCATAAGCTCGTGAAACACAGACCATCTGGTACTTTAAATCCTCTGTAAATCTCGCATTCATCCTCGCAATAGACAAGCTCACTCTCTAGGCGACCCAATTTAGATTTCAGCACATATTCTTCACTTATAATGAGATCTTCTAATAGAAAACATAACGATCACACAACTTTAGAACACTCTGCAGGAGATAACCCACCTGCTTTGCCTCCAACTAACATTTTTGTATACCTCCCACGGTCACAAGCATTATGCAGTCACTTGATCTTCCTAAGTCTGGACTCATACCGCAACATAAAATTTACTTCAGTCTCAAATGGGAAACATGAAAAGATCCTTCATACGCCCATAACTCGAGGCTATACCTCAAAATAAAGATGGAATTCCAGCACCTAATAGTTCCTCTATCCTTCATCAGGCCTTTCTCGTCACTCCCACGTCATATAGATACATCTCATAGTACTAACATACTCATCACATAGCCACGACCGTCACTTCCACTAATAGGGACACTACTGAACATATAAGTTCAAAAACACTACTTCACACAATCAGCACCTCGGTGCTCAAGCCATAGGCAAAAATCCGGCCTCAAGTCCTCCAGACTGGCCCAACATAAACTCACAGAGATCATATCTCGCCCCTCGATCGGGGAATCACAAGCCATCAAGGCATATCTGATACTGAGCACTCGTGCGCGCATACAGACGCGTGGAAGGAATTTCAAGAGTTACTTTTCAAAATGAATCAAGGACGCACGATAAGAATTCAAGAATATGAAGTATTCTTAAAGGTTCTACAGCCTCTCAAGGACAAATATAGACGTCTCCGTACCGATCTGCGGGACTCTACTTAACCTGCTTATGACTCGTGAGACCTATGTAACCTAGGCTCTGATACCAACTTATCACGACCCAAACCCTGATCAGGTTGTGATGGCGCCTCTCGTGAAGACAAGGCCAGCCAACCAACCCATTTCGCCTTTTCAGAATAATTAAATATTGATTCACAGATTTAACATAATTAAATAACCACAGTCTAAATAGAGATTTCTTTATTAAGTGCGGAATACAACCCAAACACAGCCCAAACCGGGGTGTCACAAGTCATGAGCATCTAATAGAGTATAAATACGACTACAAGGCATGTAATATATATAGTAGGACTGATAAACAAAAGGGAGAAAATTGGTGCTACGAACGCTAGCAGTCACTTCGCTAAACTTTGATAACTTAGCCTCTGATCAGCTCAGAACCCGCTATCGGGGGAACAAATACATGCATTTGCATGCGAGGTGCAGGGAGTAAAGTGAGTACTCCAACTCAGTGAGTAATAAAGGTAAATAATAACTGAGCATTAAGAAATCACGTAAGACAAACCATTATGCTATACAAAGCAGTGTAAAACATTTTTAGAAAAATAATGAAGCTGTGAAATCTTAGAAAACACTTTAGCTCTATTTAAGACTCTTTTGAAAATGGCTTTTTCAACAGTAAACAAATAGTGCAAATAAGCATAGAAATCTGCCCCTCAGACACCACACTCACTCAACAAATAATGCTAGACAATCGGGTAGATACCACGTAAAGTAATACAGATAACAAATAATGGCAGACAAATGAAACAAAGTAAACTCATAGATCAGTATCATGAAGTAACCGCTACGGCAGGCATCCCGATCCATATATCGCTGCGGCGTGCAGCACGATCCATATATCGCTGCGGCGTGAAGTCCGATCCATATATTTCGTCAACGGTGCTCACTGGGGGTGTGCGGACTCCGGGAGGGGCCCCTTATGGCCAAAGCACAAATATCAAGCCATCTTGTTGCATCAAATCCAGGCCCTTGGCCTCATATCGGTACCGGTATAACACTGCATCGGCGCACAGCCCAATCCCATAGTATCCTCACAACACAGGCCCTCGGCCTCACTCGGTCAGATAAAATCATCGCAAACCCCTCGGGCATTTGTAAAATAGTAGTTCTCAGCCCAAAACAACATTTAGAAATATTGTTTAAGTCTCAAAATTGAGTAAAATGGTTGAGTTGTAAAACAGTGTAAATCAGCATGACTAAGTTCAAGCAATAAGTCAAAACAGTGAGGAAACAATGATAATAATCCCTGAAGGGTTCAAATAGTTGGCATGAAGCCCAAATATGGCAATCAGCCCAAATCATGATGATAGCAAGTAAGTTTCAGTCAAGTACACGGTAAAACCATCAATCAGGACAGACCAAGTCACAATCCCCAACGGTGCTCTACCCCACGCTCGCTATCCGGCATGCAAGTCACCGTAATATAGCACTACGATGTGCAATTCGGGGTTTCAAACCCTCAGAATATCATTTACAATCATTATTCACCTCGAACCGGTAAAATCTCTAGCTCGCGACGCCCTTGCCCCTCAAATCGGCCTCTACACGCGTAGAATCTATCCAAAATCCGAGCGAATACATCACAATATGCTAAGGGAAGAAAGCCCAAGTGAACATAATCAATAACTGGCACAAATCCCGAAATTACCAAAACTCGAGCCCCAGGCCCACTTCTCGAAACTTAGAAATTTTTACATCAACATGTTCCTTATCACTTCACGAGTATATGCATATAAAGAACACGAAAATCGGAGTCCAAATGACCCCTCAAATCCCAAATTAAAAATCTTATATTCCAAGACCTAGTTCTTCTATTTTTAGCTTAAGTTCCGTGAATTTCTAGGTTAATACCACAATGGAATCACGTTTTAGGTTCAAAAATCTTACCTCTAGTCAATTCTCCTTGAATACCTCTTTTATCACCTTCAAAAAGCTCCCAAAATGCTAAGCTATGGAGGAAAAATGGCTCCAAATCGCGGAAGAAATGTTTATAAACTTTCTGCCCAGTTCAGATATTTCTTCATCGCGTTTGCGACCACTGCCCCGCGAACGCAAATGGCAAAAATTAAAAACCTCAAAAAACACACTACACGGACGCAACCACCACACTGCGAGTGCGAGGCATAATTTTCTAGACCAATGCGAACGCGAGACCATAATGCGAGGTAATTTCCACTGGACTTAAATTCCTTATACGCGAACGCGATAGGCCTTGTGCGAACGCGAAGCACAAACATACGGCCTTCCGCGAACGTGAAGAGCAAATCACCTGCCTCCCAATTCCTTCCTCACGAACGCCAGTCTCTTTACGCGAACGCGAAGAGCAAATTCTCTGCAACACCTGAAATGAAAAATCTACAACTTTTAACTTCAAAAATGATCCGATTGACCACCCGAAACTCACCCGAGGCCCCCGGGACCTCAACCAAAAGCACCAACACCTCTCAAAACCTCATTCAAACTTGCTCCAATCATTGAAACACCTCAAATAACACCAAATCCATCAATTCCCATCGAATTCAAGCCTAAGTCTTCTAAAGACTTCCGAAATACGCTTTCGATCAAAAATCCAACCAAACCACGTCCGAATGACCTGAAATTTTGCACACACATCCCAAATGACATAACGAAGCTTCAGCAACTCTCAGAATTCTATTCCGACCCTCGAATTAATTTCTCACCTATCAACCGAAATTCGCCAAAATACTAACTTCGCCAATTCAAGCCTAATTCTACATCAGACCTCCAAAACCACTTCCGATCACACTCCTAAGTCAAAAATCACCTAACGAAGCTAACCAAACCATAAAAACTCTGATCCGGGCTCATATACAAATAAGTCAACTCTTGGTCAAACCTTTCAAAAATTCAAAGCTTTCAACTGAGACTGTTCTTTCAAATTTATACCATTTTCCGTGAAAACCAAAACCAATGATCTACATCAGTCATAACACATTACACTAGGCAAGTCATGCCCGAGAACTGGCGATCAAAGTGCAAAAGCTCAAACAACCGGTCGGGTCGTTACATCCTCCCCTACGTAAACACACGTTCATCCTCGAACGTACACAAAGTTGTTCTAAAAGCCAACAAATCACTAAATAACCTTACCATGAATCTACCCGGGGCTGATCCCACATCACCCTATCTCATATAGGTCCAATAGCATATTGTAACTAAAATTTCACAACCCAATCTAGCCCATAAACCTTAGAACCACATTTCCATTTCCGAAATCATACACAAGATCAGAACCTCACATATATATTCAAAATAAGCCCGAACCAGCGGTAATAACCCATACCTGTACCCTCAGGTGCAATTACCTGATATACCACATAACTCAAATACCTGTAGCGATAACTTCCATTCACAGCAGTTGCACACAATGACTGAATACTGGTAGAAAACCTCTTATCAGCTAAAGTTTCATTCTAACACTTTTATATATACTGCAACTGATAACTAAAACATGCAGTAAGCCATCACTATTTCTCAGATCAACCATTCCTGAAGCCACTTCTCTTTTGGCAAATTCCATAGCAATTTTCGAGCCGAACCTCGATATTATCCTTCCGACATGCTGAAATCGAACCGATTCATATTAAACAATGATCCCAACAATCTCATCTAATCCTAACACACAACTATGGTGACATGACACATCAATATAGGTCTAAGCCACAACTTGCATAATACGCACACCAATAAGCAACGGTCCGAACATACTCAAATCATAGAAATGACTCAAATGAAGGAGTTGTACCTCAAGCTCACCAGTACCATCACAACACAAGGCTGAGAACCCATCTCACATCATAGAAGTAGAACACATGAATCTACCCCAAAAGGTCCTATCTTCAAGTAGCCTCGCTATAATGCGCGATCCTAACCAAACACTGCTCCACATGAAATACCTCAAGTCACTATGCTCAAAATTGATAGCCACACACAATTTGATGTCTGGAACTAAAGCAAGTCATTACACTTACGGTGAAAACAATTAGCATATACCATGCAACCCGATAGGACATGACCGATACGCCATTCACCAAGTAATACCCAAGTACTTTCCTGCTCGACTTCCACTACGAGACCCGAAATGAACCGCACCATATGTGCCCATAACCATCAAATCGCAACACCTCGCAACACAAAAAGGTAACTCATGATCCTACCACATTACTAATAAGCTCAATAACAGTCGAATCAACACATCCCTCAATAATACCATTCAGAGCTAACCAAGCCGACTCAAGATAGAACACTCACCCATATTGTCCTGCCAACGAACTCCTTATCAAGGAAACCTGGAGCTGCTCCTTCCACCTCTATAACTCTGCCGGTGCCATACGATATGGTGCAATGCACCAAATTAATACCGAAATCAACAACCTTGCCCGGCCACAAGAAACACACCTGAAACGTCCCTCACCATTGGAACTGAATCAATATGAGGAGCCTCAGTACTGACAGTCATCACAAGAGCACAAATAAGAAAGACAAATCCTCCCCAGCCGTCCACTGGGTCTTCAAAATATAAAAATCCCCAATATGACATAATCTGTCGAACATCGCCACTCAATCTGTGGCATTTTCCGGCATAGCCAAGAGCGCTGTCTTATTGCAATATTTCAGAATCACACAACACGGAAACAACCAATATGAACCCCAACATCACATTTGAAATCATACTTACCAACAAAGAAAGATCCACTCGGCCTCCAAATCCCATAGTCGCTAAACAGTGTTGATTCACACGATCCGCAACCACAACATAGCCTGAATATGAGAGCTTCCGGTCTCCAACTCCATGTAGCACACAAATCACCATACCTGATCCCAAATTCCGCCGTCCGAATACATATCACACCTCAGGTACCCAGTCATTCCACAAAGGATATTCTAAAATTCCCCTGTGCCATCAAGCAACCTCGAATATCAGCATTCGATCTAACAAGAAAGCACATCAGCACTACCGAAGTACTATCAACTTAATCAAATTGCCTTTTCTGAAACATATACCTTCGTCAACTCACTACGATTAGCAATACCATTCCCTTAATCATCAAAAGATCATTCACCCGAATCATCCGAAGCTCATTTCTCTAATCACCTAAAATTGCCCGTACTGCCTAAGAATTTATGACTTTCCATTCAGAACTAAACTGTAACCTTAAACGCAAATCTCAATCATCCACAACATATCGCATATACCATACCACCCTTGGGTAACATGAGAACTTTATCTCCCTTCTAAGCCACAAACATCTACGTACTCAACTAGTCAAGAACTTTCTATTGGTCCCACTAGAAGAAAATCACTATACATCCCGTGATCCGCATGCCCATAGAAAATATACATCTCCAAACCACAGTAAAAACCATCAAGAACTCTCCGAGTTCCCCTTGCACAAATCAGACTTGCCAGGACTGAATCTTTCTAACTCGACCAAGCTAAGCAAGCCGTCTAACTGCATTGCCGCAAAATACCTGTAGGAACTCATTACCTCGAACACACACAGGGAATAAATCATGTCCTTACCATACCGGTCCGGTCTACTACCAAATTACCCTATCTATCTGAATTTCCTTCTGATTCATCTTCAACTTGATATTTCATTTTTGCTGTAGCACCACAATCCTCAACCCAGACTTACCACACGGAACCACACATAAAGCCACGCCATCTAAGGCTCATACGTCGCTGAATATTTTCTTAAACATTATCGAAAACACCACATTCCAGAATACTTTACTCTGAAGAACTTCCTGCGAATCTAAATCCGTTACCTTTACTTTCCTTATACTGATACATAGAATCCCATAATTAACATAGAAATACCACAAGTCTTGATCTCTTCCAATAAAAACTCAGTTTCTAACCATGTATACAACTTTAAGACACTTGATTGTCACATGTAGAATCTTGAACACATTAGAACCATTCTCGAGAGTCATTTACTCTATTTACTTTGCAATTTTCCTGACCCAACGAACAGAACCACCCGTGCCACTTTAGCACCATGACACCACAAAATAAAATCCTCATCCCAATAAAACCAAGCAACTTCTTGCTCTATGCACCGAGCATTCGTTACCAATAACAACTTAAGACATCCCGTGATTTCCTTACCCTATGAAGCATGATATAATCTTTGTCAAATTTTTCCTTTAGTCGAGCCATCTTCGATCTCAATTTCTGCGAGCCAGAATGATCGCTCGCACAACTCGAACTGAAACCCATATAGCACCTAACCTTGCAATCAACTTAATCCATAGCAAACTCTCCCACTTGGATCGAAGCCATAGATAAAAACACACCCAATAACTCATAACGCATATACTCTATTGCTGCCATAATAATCATAGTGAGATTACACTCACTCCTTCATAAGCTCATGAAACACACGCTATCTAGTACTTTAAATCTTCTGTAAATCTCGCATGTATCCTCGCAACAGACAAGCTCACTCTCTAGGCGACCCAATTTAGATTTCAACACATATTCTTCACTTACAATGAGATCTTCTAATAGACAACATAAGGATCACACAACCTTAGAACACTCCGCAGGAGATAACCCACCTATTTTGCCTCCAACTAATATTTCTGTATACCTCCTACGGTCACAAGCATTACACAGCCACTTGATCTTTCTAAGTTTGGCTCATACCGCAACATGAAATTTACTTCAGTCTCAACTGGGAAACATGAAAAGATCCTTCATACGCCCATAACTCGGGGCTATACCTCAAATCAAGATGGAATTCCAGCACTTAATAGTTCCTCTATCCTTCATCAGGCCTTTCTCGTCACTCCCGAGTCATATAGATACATCTCACAGTACCAACATACTCATCACATAGCCACGGCCATCACTTCCACTAACAGGGACACTACCGAACATATAAGTTCAAAAATATGTGTTCACACGTTCAGCACCTCGATGCTCAAGCCATAGGCAAAGATCCGACCTCAAGTCCTCCAGACTGGCCCCAACATAAACTCACAGAGATCATATCTCGCCCCTCGATCAGGGAATCACAAGCCATCAAGGCACATCTGATACTGAGCGCTCAAGCGTGCATACGAACGCATGGAAGGAATTTCAAGAGTTACTTTTCAAGCTGAATCAAGGACGCACGATAAGAATTCAAGAATGTGAAGTATTCCTAAAGGTTCTGCAACCTCTCGAGAATAAATACAGATGTCTTCGTACCGATCTGCGAGACTCTACTAAACATGCTCATGACTCGTGAGACCTATGTAACCTAGGCTCTGATACCAACTTGTCATGACCCAAATCCCTATCTGGTTGTGATGGCGCCTCTCGTGAAGACAAGGCCAGCCAACCAACCTATTTTGCCTTTTCAGAATAATTAAATATTGATTTACAGTTTTAACATAATTAAATAACCACAATCTAATCAGATATTTCTTTATTAAGTGCGGAATACAACCCAAACACAGCCCAATCCGGGGAGTCATAAGTCACGAGCATCTAATAGAGTATAAATACGACTACAAGGCCTGTAATATATATAATAGGACTGATAAACAAAAGGGAGAAATGCGGTTCTACGAACGCTGGCAGTCACTTTGCTAAACTTTAATAACTTAGCCTCCGATCAGCTCAGAACCCGCTATCGGGGGAACAAATACCTGCATATGCACGCGAGGTGCAGGGAGTAAAGTGAGTGTTGATACCCAATTTTTCCCCATATATTTTTTATACTCAAAATACTTTCAAAAAATATCATATGCATGCATATATAAGCATGCCCAAAAGTTCTGATATTTTTTCCAATTTTTTAGATTTTTTAAAAGTCAATTCATTGTCTATTTTAACAGTACAAAATCCAAATTATCTCTAAATTATCATTTTTTGGTGAATAACATATTTCGTTCTCATATTTACACCAAAATATAATTAAGGTGGTTTTTGCATATTTTTACCAATTTATTTGGCATTTTTAAAACCAAATTGCATATAATTGCAATTATGGCCTATTTCGTAATTAATAGCATTTTATAATTATAAAATTAGTTCCAGTATTTTTAATTTAATATTTATATATTATTTATTAATTTAGAACCTTCAATTTATTTCAGAAATCTTTTTTCTATTTTTTTATAAAACAAAACGGGGAGAAGTGGCTATTTAAAATCTGGCCCTATTTCATTACAAATTTAGCCCAAATTGCGTCCCAATTGAACCCCATTTCAGACCAACCAATATCCCAAATTAACCCGACTCATACCTAATTCATTAACCCGGCCCAGCTTTGATCTGATCTGAGTCGTTGATCAAATAAGATCAACGACCCAGATTATCTTTCCTAAAATTAAATCTAACGACCCCCCCTTGACCCCTCATTTCTCATAGAGATCGGTCTCTCTCTTGGTCTCCTCCTTCTCTCTAGAACCTTTTGGTTCTTCTCCGATCATCTTCATCGCCTCTCCGGCCATCTCCATCCTCACTTCTCTCGACCACCAGTCACTACGGAGCCTTGTCTCGTTGATCTTCTCTAAGTTTTGAGGCTCCAGGGATTTCCACCATGCGAGATGGTCACTGGAAGCCTTGCTTGGCTTATCCCCGGCCTCCTCTCCAGTGGTTTTCAGTCCGATGGTACTATGTACGCCATTATTAACGAGTTTCATAGCCAGGTTCCTTACCTCATTGATTTATTGCAAAACCCTAATTTTTGCCTAAATCTCGTAATCTCTGTCTTTTTTTTTTAAACAATTTTCAGCTTATTCATTGACTTTTACACTACTCACTACTCAATTTCTTCGCTTAATTCAAGTTTATCAACGTTCTATTCCTCTTGTCAAAACTAGGGTTCCTGAGCCCCCTTTCAAAATCACTATATCTTCTGTTCCTTTTTCAGTATTATGTGATTGTACTTGTATTATGTGTTTATGTTTGTGTTATGAGCTTGTTTGTTTTCTGGTTAATCCGAGTTCCATGCTTTAAAGTTTTACTAGGGTTCTGGTCTTCTACTGAACCTGTGATTTTCCTGCTTAGGATTCTCTAATTCTTACGCCTATTGTATTTTATAGTTCTAACTGTTATTCTACTGATTTTTGTGCATCTCTTCGAATCCCTGATTTGTATGTGTTTTCCTTAGAAGTTCTTACACTGATTTTTGAACTATTTCCTTACTTGTGAAATGCTCTCTATACTTAGCATTGATTCCCTCTGATTTTAGTCTCGTCCGTGATTCTTTGACTAATTTTCAGAGTTAATTTATATTTTTACCATATTTGTGCTCTTAAATATGTTTTCAAATATTCAGTATATGTTTTCCTTACTTGAAGCATTATGTATCTGGCCCTTATTACATACTACATGCCTTACTACTCTTACTATGGTGTAATCAGTCGTCTAATTGATTCTTTCCTTTATCTGATATAACCTGTACCCCCATTCAGATCACGACTCCCTAATTAAAATGAATTAGGTCCTGTGATTGATTCCAATTGGTATTGTTTCTATAATTATGCACTTGTTACCCTATTCTCTATTGGTTTTCAAAAACTATAAATACTCTACCCTCTTTTTAGCATAGACACGAATAGAATTCATTATTCTGAACTCTCTCTTACACAAAAACATACTTAGTGTTCTCTCCTGCTTCTACATAACCTCTCTCATTTCCCTTGTGACTACTGTTTACTCAACTGGTTTGAAATCCAGGCTGAGCTTTAGGCTACTTTACTGTTCTATTGCTCTCTACATTGCTACTTGCTTGGGTCTGCCTACTTGTTGCTCACTTCTCTGCTATTGCTGCTCACTTCAGTACTATTGTTGCTCACTTCTTTGCACACTATTGCTCACCACCCTGCATATTATTGCTCCATACTGCTCTGCATTACCTTACCTTCAACTGGTATGTCTCTTATTTGATTTACAGCTTCAAAGCAACATATTTTTATTTGTATTGCACTTTCTCTTGTTTCTTGTATGCTTCTATTTATGGTTCTTCCGTTTACATTGCAATTAGCATGCCTCTTTGCTAGTTCATCGATATGATTACCCTTCTCCCAATTCAGCATGTCTACTGATTTTGTTTAATGCATGTCTCTCATGTCCCTACATGACCAACATGTAATCCTGACCCCTTTTTGGTAAAACGTGTTTGATTGTTTAAAGCCCTGAAGGGCTTCTCTTTGATGTCTACATATGTGTAATTATGTTCTCACATAGGAGATACTTGTCCCCATGTCCCCTGCCCATGTTTGTGTTTGTATTCCCTGAACATTGTGTGATACTCTAATCAAATATTGTTTCACTCACCTTTCTCTCATACTCTTCTGATGTTTTATTTCAAAACTAGTTCTATATGGATCATCTTTCAACAGTTTTTAACTCAATTTCTTTAAACCCTATCACAATCTCACTATTCCTAGAATTTAGGTTGTACCCCCTTCGTGTAAGCATTGCGTTAGGTACCTTGAGTACCCACTGAACTTTGATGCACAAGGCTGGTAATTCCACACTTGCACTTGTTCAAATGTAACTTGTTTGGGTGTCTGGTATTGGCCAAGGGCCCCCAATGGGCCCTAAAGGAGCTTTGCCACACCCAAATCTTGGTAAAAGGCTGTGAAACTCGAAAGATGTGAGGTTGGAGATTTTGGGTCTGGTTGAAGGCTCCCTATAGAATAACTTCTTATTTGTTCACTACTGTAATTTAATTATCTTGGTTTGTAATAATTTGTGACGAATGATTGGGGTTTATAGTGAAATGGGGGGGGGGGGCTATGCATGCTTAGTTTAAGG